>JAULKK010286828.1:0-13739 GCA_032355705.1 Rubia peregrina
TAGTCACATTTTAATTTATACAACATTATGTTCAAATGCATGTTTGTATTACTAATAACCTTTGTTTTTCACCGTAGGTACATAAAAATCCTACATGAAAGGCTTTAGGAATTGCTACAAGGAATTGTGCGCAATGAAGGCGAAGATAAAATTCTTGGAGAAATCACAAAGAGCCTATGAGCGACATCTCGCGTCAACCTCCTGCCCATGACCCAGCCAATCAACATCGATGGCTGACCTTGATCAAGATGATGAAGAATGATTTCATATGATGATTAGTTTAAGTTATGGATGATTTTAAGTGATTAGTAGTTTATTTTATGGATGATTACCTATGTTCACATATACTTTATTCTATGGATGATTAGTTTTGTTTTACAACCCTTAAGATATTGTATTTTGCATGAACTATTATGAATCATTTCCATTTCAACGTAACTGGAATACATTATCTAATCACCGTAACTTGTCAATTTTAAAAAAAGATGGGAATAATAGAATTTGGCACAAATTATATTATTCAAAGAAACTGACTAACGGATGAGATAACAAACCTTGGGGTAGATCTATATTTCACTTATGCTTTCTCTTCCTCACCACCTTCTTTGCCTTTATTCTTCTACGGATACCCAAGTACCTTCATCGTGATCATTACGATCAAAGAAACCGGGTAGACTCATCTTATATCATCCTCCCGAAGTAAACTATCATCTTGCAATCCAACACTCGAAGTATGTTGCCCACATCCAATGATTTCCTCTAATTCATTCTCAATGATAAAAACACGCTTTCCTTTCACAACAATCTCCCACCTCGGATCAACAGGGTCCCTAACATAAAAAACCTGGTGTGCTTGAGACGACAAAATGAATGGATCATCCTTCCAACCCACCCTACTTCTGTCCACAAGGGTGAATCCCAAATCCTCGGTCCGCTGACCTTTGTTAATATCCACCCACTGACATTTAAAAAAGGGACCCGCATCATGACATAGTCAAGCTACCAAATTTCAGAGATCGTCTTGATGTAACATTTTTTAGCGTACATAAAAAAATTCATTGCTACTTCCAACATGCAACGCTTCCGAGACGATTGACACACCACTGTTCTGACTGACACTTCTATTATCAATTGATTTCCTGAAAACGTGAAACCGTTGATGTTATAATCGACATATGAAAGAACCCAATGGTCTACGCGACAACCATTTCAATTTCAAGGAATGTTCCCCAAAAGCTACGTGATCCCTCAACCATGAAGTAAATGTCGCAGAATGCAATTGGAAGACCTGGGCCTCATGGGAATGTGGGTCCACCACTTGTATGACATCCATGTGACCATCAATGTAGGGGACTATTTTTTCGTGATTTCGCAAGACATATAGATGGGCAACATTTAAATCTTTCGCAGAAGGACTGAAAAGTTTACCCTGTCTCACCCCCACACCTTCCAATCTCCCCTCATGTCTAGCAACTGGAACACCAACATATTCAACTTCCTTCATATACTCAGTGCAAAACTCGATGGCCCCTTCTGTCACGTACCGCTGCACAATACTAATGCTGGCATGTACCAACTTTTCACAAAATGCTTGAATATTTCATATACCTCTCGATTGGGTACATCCTTCTTTAAAAAACAGGACCACATTGCTTAATCTCCCAAACCAAATGGACATACAAGTGTACCTTAATGTGAAAGAATGAGGGCGGGAAGCACATTTCCATCCGACATAGAACTTCAACAATCATTGCTTGCAACCTATACAACTGCGAAATACTTTTACTCTTGCGATAGTTTGACTTGAAAAACAAACATAGCTTCGTAATGCAGTCTCACATATGGTGGCAATGAAGCTCAAATCGCAATTGCATTCAATTCATGCATGAGGTTATGACAATAATGTAAATTCAGCCGAACCAGCTTCAACTCTTCCATTGACACACAAGTGCTAATGTTGGACGAGTACGCACCTTGAACCTTCACACTACTCAATGTATCACAGAAAGATTTCTTCTCCGACTGAGACATAGAGTACCGTGCTGGGGGGAAAACATACTTCTCCATATGTGACTGGCCCCATAATCTTCTGAATTCCCATCTCAATCAAATCAAACCTTGCTTTCAACCTGCCTTTTGTTTTCCCAGGGGTATTTAACAATGGCCCAATCAAGGAATCACATAAATTCTTCTTAATGTGCATGATATCCAAATAATGTCTAACATTCAAATCATTCCAATAAGGTAGATTGAAAAAAAAAAATTGAGCATTTCTGCCAACTACCATTAACAACTGCTTTTCTTTTCTTTTTTCCCGAAGTCATTGGCCAAAATCTTCACATTATCAAAAACTTGTGTACCAGTTAGTGGCACAGGTTCTCCTCTAGACTCCACTTTACCATTAAACCATTTCTTCGCCGACCACCATGAGTGCCCCTCTGGAGGAAACCTCATGTGTCCTTGATACACTGTTTTACAACTATGTTTTAGTTGACATATTTTAGTACCTTGTCACATACGGAACAAGCTAAGTGCCCTTTCACCGAATACCTAGACAAATTTCCATACGCGGGGAAGTCATTGATGGTGCAAAATAACATAGCTTTCAAAGTGAAGAAATCTTCAGCCAAGCCATCATACGTTCGAACACCTTCATTGAACGAAGTTAACAAATCCTCGATTAGAGGAGCAAGATAAACATCAATATCATTACCCGGCTTCCTCGGGCCAGATGTTATCAAAGACAACAAAACATACTTGCGCTTCATGATCATCCAAGACGGAAGGTGGTAAATCACCAATATTACAGGCCAAATACTATGATTGCTGCTCATATTACCAAATGGATTCATACTATCCGTACACAATCTTAACCTCAAGTGTCGGGATTCGTTGCCAAACGTGGTATAGACCATATAATTTCTTCCATTGCTCACTATTTGAAGTATGTCTAATGACATCATCTGTGGGTTAGGCCCTATCCGCGTGCCACCGCAACATTGCATCTTCCCTACACGCATGCAACTTCTTCAAATGGGGAATGATAGGGAGATACCATAAAAGTTTTTCCGGTGTCATTTTCTTCGAATTGGACACAACTTCCACACCCATAGCAATTCCACTGCTCTTCAACTTATACCGTAACTCGCCGCAAACCCTTCAAGTTTCTCTATCTTTGTCTATTTCCCCCTGTACAACATACAATCGTTTGGGCATACATGAATTTTTTGGAGTTTCAAACCCATTGGGAAAAGTTTTTTTGGTGGCATAACACCTATCAAGCAATAGATTACCTTCAGGAAGCAACTCCCAGAACAACTGGAGAGCGTCGGTCAACGACTTGTCAGTCCATCCAAATTTTGCCTTCAAAATCATAATCTGCAAGGTCGCACTCAAAATCGAGTGTTTCGAACCCTTGTAAAGAGGCTTCCCTTTGTCATCAATCAATGCATGTAAATCCTTAGTTTTACCTTTGAACTTCCTTGCAATATGTTCAACCATTTCATCAAAATAAACATTGCCATTTAACTCACCTCGCACCTTCGTTTTGGGCATTTTGATCGTTTCCGAGGGATCCTCAATTACTTCCCCATGTCATACCCAATGAGTGTAGGTAGTTTGAAAACCCCTCCTTACGAGATGTTCCCGCATCTTCTTCCTCTCTAGATAGTTATCATTTCTACAATCCTCACACGGGCATCGTACTCGTACCCGACCCTTCTTAGAAGCATCTTCAAACGCTAGTAAAATAAATGATTCTACCAATGACATGTAATCGGAAGATTTTCTAAGATCATTACCAACGAGTTCATCTCGATCAATTATCCTACAGTTAAGTCAATTACAATTCAACCCATGACCATTCAAACAACAATAAAAAATCCAATATCACAAATCCTAATTTAACATCTATACATACATACATGTGTGTGTGTGTGTATACATACACACACATACATACATCTATATATATATATGTGTGTGTGTGTATCAATCAAATCATCACCGCCCTTAATCTTTTCTAAGACTATGAAGTAATAATTCAAAAGAAACTATCATTTTCCAATGTAAATATGACACCCTTTAGATTATGAAATCACTTCTTCATTAGTGGACAAGAATTTGACGAAAACCCTTCAATTTTTTTGGACTTGGGGAGCATTTAATGAGAAGGGTTCATTTTTTTAAATACTGACAAACTTTTCGAGCTCGGAAATAAGCTTATTTACATACAAAGTCACGAAACACTACTTTCCGAGCTCAGAAATATCATTCGAACTCGGAAAATCTATCTTGGCTTCAAGGCTAGGAGACCATGGACTTTACGAGCTCGGAAATCAATTCGTACCTATTTTTTTTGAGCTCGAAAAAGTCTAATTTTAAAGATGGTTCTGACTAACCGCCTTCTGTGCATTCAATTTAAAGGCGGTTCAACCGCCTTCCATTGGCCATATTTAAAGATGGTTTTGAAAAAAACCGCCTTCGTTTTAAAATTAACCAACTTTAAAATATATGGTGGGTACGAACGGAACTTTCCGAGCTCGGAAATGGTTCCTGAAGGCGGATTAAGGTGAATTTTTTAAAACCGCTTCCAATGCCGCCTTTAGTAGAAGACTCTCTACTAGTGGTCCCACTTGAGATCATCTTAGAGGAAATAGGTATTAATAGATAAAGTTTTGGGATAATCAAAATCTCATGTAATTAAATGTGACGGAGGATATTTTACTGTAACAAAAGGAAAGGGACAAACCCATTAATCAGTAAAATTAGCTTTGCTAAAATATTGGTTAACCCGCAATTAGGAATCACAAGTTAATGCAAAAATAGAGAGTATAGAGATAATTAACAATTCAAAAAATAATAGTAGTAAAAATCTTAAATTGTGTTAGTTACTAACTTGCTTCAATTTCAAATTGATTACTATTATAATCAAATTTTTATTTAAAAGGATATTTCCTGTAGATTTTAAAAGGAGTATTATAATCACAATGTTATTTAAAAGCGGTAGATTTTATATGAAAGGATGATATAAATATATTGTATTTCCTCCACTACCGGAGACTGAAAAATAACCGAACCTTACTTGTATAATGCAGACGATTCTAGCGGAAGAACTTGCAAACAAGAATGGGAGACGCGGTAAACAAGGATCTTAGGTATATACGAGTGGTTGATATTTAGTTTTGGGCTTCGTGTGGATTGACTGAAGTACCAAAGCCCTCGTTTTCTGTACACTTAAAATGTATAAATACGAGGGCAGAATGGAATTTGAAACTATATTTCTTCAAACGTAAGCGATAAAATGAGAGCATTTATAATATTAGTATTAACCACCAAAATGGTATTCTTGTCCCTCCTCATCTCATGTGTCCTAGGATCATTTGCTGCTGGTTCTACTTTGGTGCCAAATGAGAAATCCATCCAGGTGACAACTGACTCATCAAATGCAGCGGCGCTCGCTTCCGCTCCCCAAAAGATTTTACAGCCACTTGTAGAACCTCCTGCCGCCACTATTGTCCAGAGCGGCGGAAACGGCTGTGATGGAGCAAACAAAGATAGTCCAGGGTGCCAATCACAAGCAGGTAATGATTACTCGCGTGGTTGCACTCAACATTGCGATCGATCTAGTGGAGGAAATGAAACTAAAGGCAGCAAAAAGATGGCGTCCGCCGATTCAAAAGCAAAGAAACCACCAACTAAAAAGTCATTCACAAATGTGGTGGGACGGTTGGCGAGAAAGTTATGGAAATGAATGTCAGGCTAAAAAGTTTAATGCATGCATTGATCTTTTTCCTCGGCCCTCTACTGATTTTATTTTATTTTGATAATCTTTTCGAATAATCGGTTTGAAATATATTTTCACCGGACCATTAAGCAATGGTCATGTCCTAGATTTTAGGAATAGAAGGGATTTATTCCCTTTATTTGCCGCATCTCTTTCTGTGAGTTTATTATTGTACTGTGTTTCTAGGCAATAATTATTATTGAAATGAATAATTTTGAATTATGATTTTTTGCTTTTCTTCTCAATTACATATATATGCCAAAATCCCGACTGTCTTAAGTCAGTGTATGTATGACGTTGTACTTTAAAATCTAAATTCTTTCGCTAGTCCCTTGGAAACAATTTGGACGAAAAGAAAATGGAATAGAATTATTTGTTGATTGTTGAACTATATTCCTAGAGCGAATAATGTTAAGGACTCTCGATGGTTTAACCCGATTGTAGTATCGGGTTATCCCAAACGCCTCTCCTTAGGAAAAAATATGATCTCACTCCTCTGACAAGACCCGAGTGGTCGGGTTTACTTGTAGCCTCACGAAGAATGTCGTGCTTACCCAATGGAATAAATCGACTCTCCAATTTGTCTTGCTATAACTTTGCCTATGCACGAATTATAGTTCCATGAACAATAATTGAAGGAAAAAAATAAACCCGATTACAATTAGAAGAAATATATACAGTCTTATCACTCGTTCCGCGACTTCGATTACCGGAGCTTTATCGTATCCACCCTTTTTTTGCCAGCTCTTCAGGAAGAGATCACACCAATTGATCTCATTCACATCGATGGTGGGACCAACGACCTTGCCTCGTCCTCAGTCATCATCCCCCCCCCACCGTGAAGTCAATTTGAACATCCATGTCCTAACGTTCTTTCACTAGTTCGAGGTTCGCTAATCCATATCCACCCCGGCTCTTCCGATGGGATTTTTTCCCCAATGCATTACTTCATTATTCTGCCCCCGTACCCTATGTTACGTTGTCATAAGCATCTAAAAATTAAAGGAATGTAATATTAAGGGACTAATAAAATATAATTAAAATTACTAACATTTTCCTCACTATCCAAGGTTATTCTTTTATGAATTTCCCAACTTTCTGGTTGAATAGATGTATAAGTCAACCATGGACGATAACCCTTTGTACTAGAGAATATGTAATCTCTAGATAAGGTGTACTTGTGTTCTCTCCAACTCTTTGACATCATGGCCATTGCCTTCTTCTTCAAATCATCCAAATCTAGATAATCGATCTTGAACGGCCTATATAAAAATTAGTTCCACTTATGATCAAATACTAATACTTCTATTGCCAATCATCATACTTAATGTCTACCCTTGTCCTACCAACTTTCCCAACCCAATTCGACCACTTAGCACGCTCATCGGACAAACATTTTCCCAATTGAGTGAATATTAACAAACATTTTCACGACCTCCTCCGACCCCTCTTCTTCATCATCTTCATTGCCTAATGTATCAAAAATTCCTTCGTGTGAACACGTTGGTTCTTCTCGAGTCATTTTTCCATGACATTAATCTACCTATGGACAATCATTATATTCCAATTGCAAATTACTACAACACAATAGATGGAATTTCATACAAAAAACACAAAATGATCATAATATCACACATCATCTACCTGCATCATATGAATAGCATTCAAATAAAACAATAGAATTGAAACACCCCCTTACACAACAATGCCACTTTAATATTTACCTTTTGAAAAATATATAGGGATTAGATGTTGAAATGATCTAAGCAGACCATATTCTTCAACATATAAAGCCATTACCGAAAACCAAGCTCTTTGGTGTTGATTCTTTAGAGAATATGTTATGTAGATGATGAAATCTAGGGTTTTGGGTTGTTTAGCAATGCAAGTGTGAATTAAGGAATTTTTTTTTTAAGGATTTTGTGGAAAAAGGAATGTGGAGGGTTTTTGGGGGGAGAAAATGGGAGGGAACTCGCGCTCATAGCAAATGGATATTAATCACCCATATGGAAACTACCTTTCATGCTCTCTTTTCGACCAACATTCAAAAATGTGTTCCGAGATCGGAAACACTTTCGGCAAACAAGTTCCGAATATGGAACTTAATCTTTTCTTGCTTAAGTGGGTCAAAATAGGTTCCAAGCTCGGAACTTATTCTTAGTATAAATAAATAAAATTAAAGACAGGTTCTCATAAGGAAACCCATCAGGAACCCTAATTCCCCAAATTAATTTGTCCAAATTCACATTTGAAAAATCAATTAAATTCAATCCTCAAACAAGATCAATGGGTCATAGGTATCGCGGCGTGAAAGTAGATGGTGGTACGGGAATGCATCGGTTTGTAATCATCAACCACTCTAAGAGGTGGGAGTGTCAGAGAGATTATTCAATCAATGTGCCAAACAAAGGTATGCCAACTTCCACCGTAGAAAATGTACGAACCCTAAAGTGATTCGTGGAACAGATGTAGAGCCATTAGCCCTAGGACATTTGATTAAGAAATTTGAGACCTCGCGTTTCGATGAATTGCTCTTGTTTCGATATGAGTGGATTTGTCAGAATGTCCATACCAGGTGCCGATCCCGACCTATTGAAATATTTATTTTCCATCGCTACCGGCCACAACGGGGTTACCTCTGTAACCCTGGACCAATTCCGTTGATGGAATATTTCAACAGGTCCACCCTCATCAACATGCTTCAATTTAGTCGGGTTAGTATATTCTATACCTGGGGCATCATTAATTTAAAACTTTGTGATAGGTATAGTCACACCGTTCACAGTAGTCTGCTTCTTACTGTTACTACCCTGTCCTAAATTAGCGTAGAATTGTTGGACTTCATCATGATATATTGGTTCATCTGACCTGAGTAATTTTCAAAACCTGAACTCTTCAGCTTTTCAACTAGATACCCTAACCCCAGAGGCACCACATCACTAGTACGAATAACCTTAGGATTACTACACTTCCTACGATTGAATTCCACGTACCTATGTTCCGCAATACGGTTGTACAACCGTTCTGAAGCACCACCAACAATCGGTTGAGTTGGTCGATGACTCCTGGAAGACGCATTCCCACACCCACCGCCCGATTTGCCACCACGTTTCCCAGGAGCCATACTTAGTTTCTCGTTGGAATGTGGAAGTTGAAGATTTGGTTATGAGTTTGTATAACAGAGGATTCAGACATGGTTCATTAGGGATTTACGGTTTATGAAAATCCAACCCCCTATTTTTTTTAATACCATGAATATGTTTCAATTTCAGAACCCAATCTGTTTGCATTGACCAAGAGAATATGATGTTCCAATTTCAGAACCTGGAAGCCGACAGAGTTCCAGACTCAAAACATATTTGGGCAAGTTAAAAGAAACAGATCATTAAAGGCAGTTTTCAAAAGGACAAATGATACCCATTTCTTTTCAGCGGGAGTTCCCTCTCATTTTCACCTCCAAAAGCCCTTCCCATACCTTTTCCCACATAAACTTCACAATTCTCTCCTCAAATTATCACTTCCATCGTAAAACCATCACAAACCCTAGATCTTCATCTACTACACATATTCTCTGAAGAATCAACACCATAAATCTTGGATTTTGGTAGGGGGGTTTTACATGGTGTAGCCTATGGTCTACCTACGACATTTCTAGATCTAATACACATTTATTGTTAAAAGGTAAAAATTAATGTGTTTGTGATGTTGTGTTGAGGTGATGAGATTATGATTCACATTGTTTGTTTTCAATGTTCTTCAAGAAGATATGTACATGTGTGTGCAATATTGTGCTTTATTTCAGTTTTTTTTATAAATGTTATGCCTTCCTTTGTGAGCTAGTAATTTACAAGTGGGATATATTTATTATCCGCCTTTGATCCTATTCATTCTGAAAAAGGAACCGATAAGAACTAACGGGTACAAACGAAGGACATTCCGATACAATAGGCGATGAAGACGTCGAGGAAGAGGGGTCGGATATTGGGAAAATTCAAAAGAGAAGAACCATGAATAATGGGGAAAATGTAAGCATTGTAATGTATTTTTTTACTTGTCTTCGTACATATATTGGAAGGTGATGGTTACAAACTCATGTCCTTTAACCCAAATTAATCTATTAATGAATATATTTTTATTATGTTACAAAAATGTTATAGAGACCATGGTAGATGAATGTTTCACGTCCCGACAACGATCGCGTTTACTGTATGCTCTTTAATAACGACGCACTTCAATTACTGTATTCTACATGTTCGTGAGGATATCTTAGAAATCTACAAGGCGAGTACTAAAATGTTCGTGAGGATATATTACATATTGTATTTAAGCAACAAAACTTTTCAAACTAATTCTTCTTTCTTACACTGGTTGTTTCCCAGATTTTTCCAAGGGTTGAAAAGCCGCATAGAAAAGAAGATATCTACAGTGCAACAAAATGCTTGGCTAGGTATCTTGTGCACTCCCGCTCCTCGTCAATTGGGAATCCAAATGTGGTACTATGAGGGACTAATATTTGATTACATTGTTGTGCGATATAGAATTTCTAATGACTTATACTCCTATCTATAGATTGTTGCTTTGTTAGCGTAGGCTATAGATTTTAGATATCTAGTGTCATCCTTGCTTGTATTTTGTACAATCTAGATCTGTTTTACAAGGCTTTCGAAAAGCCATTTTATAGTGAATTAAAGTGATTTTACCATAATGTCCTATCCGAGTTATGAATGCGGAACAGCATCCGATATTCCAATTTTTTTCCACAGTCCAGAGTCAATGTTCCTCTATTGGAACATACAGTTCAGACATTGTTCTGGACTCGAAAGTGCATTCTAGAGAAACTGCATTTCCTACATAAATAATCCCATGCATATCATGAATTCAGCCCCGATGGAGGAACATGTTCTAAAGCCCTTACAAAGTTCCGAGTTCGTAACTGGTGATCAATAGTTCCACAATCGGAACTCAAAAATCAGTTCCATAATCAGAACCATGAACGTTGTACGACGATCGGATAATCAGTTCCACACTCAGAACTCAAAAATCAGTTCCTTAATCAAAACCATAAACGTTGTATGACGATCGGATAATCAGTTCCACACTCAGAATTGCACCTACAGTCCCACTGTAGGAGTACATATTCCGAGCTCGGAACCAATCAAAGGCTGTTCCAAAAAAGGATCTAAGGCGATTAATAACCGCCTTTGATCCTAGTTATTCAAAGGCGGTTCCCAGAACCGCCTTTGATCGTAGAGGATCAAAGGCACGACTCTAGTCCAAAGGAACCTCCTTTAATAGGCCTGGTTTCATCGAACTCAACATTGCCATCTAATTCATCTCCCACCTTTGTGTTGGCCATTTTAATCGTTTCTGAGGGATCCTCAATTACTTCCCCATGCCATACCCAATGAGTGTAGGTAGTTTGAAAACCCCTCCTTACGAGATGTCCCTACATCTTCTTCCTCCCTAAGTTGATCTTGCTGTTGATTTGAGCAATGATTGCATTTCCACCAAAAATTTCCTTTGAAACTTTTCAATCTTGTTTCTGGAATTCATGGCAGACATTTCAGTTTTACTCACATATTATTGCAAGGAAATCTTGTTGCTGATTAATTATCTATATTTTCTTTAATACAACAATCAAGTGGTATGATATATCCTCAATTTTTATTATCTTGATCAAAAGACAAGAGGTTTACTATACGTGGATAAGTGTGAGACTCCCACACTTTGTGTTAATATAAGTAATAAATACTACTAATTTTGACTTTTATCTTTCTCTTGCAACTGCAGTGAAAAAGGATAAAGCTAATGAAAAGGTTCAATGAGATCCAACATGTGAATCCAAGAGTAGTCTGGCAATTTTTTAAAAATTAACACAAAGGATGGAGACGTCTTCAACGGAAACACTAATTAAAACTTCTTTAAACCAATATCAAGGGTAATAGATTTGCCTTTTGCTCTAGAATTTTGATAGGAAGTTCAAGTGTAGCTTGAAACCTAACCCTCTATTCAAGTGAAGACCTTTTATATTTTTTATTTACTTTTATAGGATTGATGATCCATATATAGTTAAGCCCTCTGCCATTATTTGGGATTCTGCCTTAAAAAATTAAAAGGGCCAACAACAGTTACAAAGTCTTCTGATACTCTCTCTATTTTTTTTTGAAAGATTGATATTCAATTAATTGATATATTTTTGTAGAAAGTATAAGAAAAGGTATTTTGTTAGATCGTTTAAAAGTTATACTAATCATAAAAATTTGATATTGACTTCTAATGTGAAATTGTAATTATTCACATGCTGGATATTTTAAAATATTTTGAAAATTGGGAGAATCTCATTCTAATAAATGGAAAGAAACATTAAATCACCTCATTTGTGTATAAATTACAAAATTACTCAGTGTAGCAGTTAGACGGTGTAAAATAAATTTTGTGAAAATAAATTAAGTGACAGAGGTTGAATTGAAATAATAATAGACAAAATGAGTGTATGGAAATATTTTAATTTTTTAAAAATGCTAGTATATATTTTCAAAGGACCAAACAAATAAGAAAGGGAAAATAGTGCTATATATGGGCAAATAGGAGGTCGGAGCATTATTGATATAGAAAAAGTGGGGCTGGAAATGGTTGTAAACTTGGCACACACTGAGTACTTAGAAATAGGGTAATTAAGATTCCACATGTGTTTAGGAAATAGTATTACCGAGTAAAGAAAGGATAAGGAAATTTGGTTATAAATAATGGAGGGAAAATGGAATTGGACAAAAATAGGTAGCAGTTGGAGAGAAAAGGTTATGATGGAATCGTTCAGAGAACAATTCTCGCGTTTGGCGAGAGTGATGTTCATCTGGAAGACCATGGAACATCTGGTTCCCCAGGAGGTGTGCGACTACTTGGAGAAATCATGGTCCAAGTTGTTGGCTTATATGTTCCCATACGTACACATTACCATCCCATAATACATGAGGGGTACGAGAAATGAAGCTTACTCACATATCAGGACTTATATGGGTGCCAACACCAAGTCATATTGCCGCGCCACCCACTTAACCGCCGTTAATCCCCTCATAAGCAAGTTCCTCATTATAAGCCTTAGCGAGGGAGAGGGGATCTTCGACCAATTCTGGGGCACCCGGTTTCAGTGGAAGGTCTGCACCCAGAGAATCCTCGACAACTGCAAGTACCTTAGCAACAAGATCGTCCCTCGGGAAAAGAACTCCTATGTCTTTGTTTTCCACGACAAGTACAGAGATTTGGCGACAAGAATGTATTTGGATGCCGCGATCGAAGTGGGGAAGGATATTGAGCTCAAGAACATGAAGAAGAAGCTCTACACCAATACCAATAGCGATGATTAGTACTACCATGATAAATGGAACGACATCAACTTCCAGCATCCTGCCACTTTCAATACCCTGGCTTTGGATCCCAAGAAGAAGAAACAAATCATCTCCGATCTTGATGCTTTCAAGATAGGCAGGGATTACTACTCCAAGATTGACAAGGCCTACCTTCTCCAAGACGGTTTATCTTCTCCAAGAACTTACTGGAACCGGAAAGTCCATCATGATTGTGGCCATAACAAACTACATTGAGTATGATAGTAATGATCTTGAGGTCACGTTTGTCCAGAAAAATGCCAAGCTCAAGAAGCTTCTTATCGATACGCGCAATAGATCCGTCATTGTCATTGAAGACATCGATTACTCTATGGACCTTACTAGGAAAAGAAAGAAAGCAAGGATGGATGACGATGAGGATGAAAATAACGATGAAGAGAAGGAGGACAAGGACAAGGACAAAGACAAGGACAATGATAGCAGTAAGCGCAAGGTTACTCTATCAGGGCTGCTCAATTTCATTGACAGGATATGGTCGGCTTGTGGTCAAGAAATGATCATTATCTTCACTACCAACCATGTGGTTAAACTTGATCATGCTCTTATCA
>JAULKK010286836.1:0-13738 GCA_032355705.1 Rubia peregrina
TAATGAGTAGGATAGAGAGAATCAAGTGGGGTCCATGGAGTTGTCTCAAATGGGTCTCAACCATTGTGGAGAAAAAAAGAGAGTGATTTAGTTGTTGTCTCAATTGCTGAGGTGGAAGAGAGGTTGATTATTTAATTAACTGAGACCACAAGAGGTGTCTCAGAGGAATCTCACAATTGTACATGGTCTAAATGAAGAATGAAGAAGAAAACTCTTAGAGAGATAATTTTCCTAGTCTCCCTTCCTACCTACCACTCTCTAAAACCTACATTATGACTACCTACTAAATTCTAGGAGACTAAAGGCTCTAGGAGAAGATAAATTGGCCTTAAGAGCCTAATTTGGAAACCCTAGTGTCACACTGGCACAAGCCGTGCCAGTTTGCACGGCACGACCAGTATGTCCAGTGCAGAATTGCACATGACACAGGCTGGAAGAAGGAATTTCACTAACTGAGCGGACGGGCCGTGCAGGTTTGCACGACCCGTCCTTTGGGTCTTCAACCTTGATCTTCTGAGTGCATTGGAAGTGGATATTTTCACGTCCCTTCGTTTGGGTGTTGAGATCCTCCTGTTCTTTGTGCACGGCTCGTGCTGGACCCTTCTCTTGTGGCATGAATTCTTCCATGGGCCGTGCCATATCTCCGACACTGCCAAACTTGACTTTTTTCTTCAACCCTTCTACATTCTACCATGTTTTGACTCGTGGCTTTCAATGTTCTACCAATTTTGCAATTGACCTTCATTAACCTACTTCAAAGTGCTTACGAGAAATCTACAATTTAGCTCACAAAAAAATCTAGACGCTCGTAAGGAAAAAATCCATTAGACTCAAAATATGTTACCAAATGAAGGATATAGATAAGAAAATAAAAAATGGTCATCTAAACCCCTTATGACGGAAGTCTATCTAAACCTAGAAATTTAACCACAGAAACATAACAAAAGAGATGTTAAATGTCTCATGAAATATATGCATGTAACATCTCATCAAATCTCACACACTTAAACATTTACTCGTCTTCGAGTAAACAAGAACAAGCAAATATTTAAGCATAAACTAGAATACAAAGTTTTCCCAAAATACCCAACATTTTATTCCTAGACTACCCTAGCCCCCAAGATATAAGAATCTCTCACACCGCACATCTCGAACCTAAGGTAATCGAAACAACTCACAAATCACAATAAGAGTCAGGTATACATACAATGTGATGTTAACTTACTTTACCCAAGAAGCTACCAAGTAGGCGGTCCAAGAGAAGCACAAAGTATTTCAATTTGTCTCTTTTTCTCTCAATTTTTCCTAGGAGCTTTCTTGGGCTTCCATCGTAGATTCACACAACTTTGTTTTATTTTCAAGCTCACTCTCACCTTTTTCCACAATATTTGGCCTCTAATTTTTGCATAGATTGCCCTTTTGGGTTTTCAACCTATCTTAGCCTCCCAATTTTGCCTAAGTTACCCTTTCGGGCTTTCAACTTAGCGGTGCTTGTAGTATACAGTTGAAATCCTCCCCCTAATGAGTATTTTCACAACACTGTTTATTCATAACACGTGGTCGAATTGACAACCCGATCACGATTGTGTTTAGTTGATTATTAGATTCCTGACATCTCTGTGGGTGACCCGGTACTTGCCACCAGGAGGGCGGGTCAGAATGCTTCCAGGAGTGATACTCATGATGGAAAGGAATGAAGATGCTATGTCTCGATGACTCAAAATTTGGTCCCCACGATGACTCAGTCTGCTCGGTGGTGTGGTAGAAGATGTTTTGTTTGTGTCTCCCGAGATCTCCTAGAACTCTGCCCCACAGAATGGTAAGACAACTTATGTATGTGTATCAAGCATGTATACAGATGTGGTGGTACGAACTGGAGCTTAACTGGGAGAGGCTGCATGAATGAATGGTACACACGAGTTGGCTAAATGAGTTTATGGTCTACTAGGGGTAGCTTTACCGGCTGTGGATGAACCTGGTCCTTATCTATGGGAACTTTGTGGTCTCCGTCCTCTTCAGCCTGCTCTTCGTCCTACTCCTCATTGGTACCTCCCACGACTACTCCATCACCCTGGTCAGTGATGTGAACCTTTATGTAAAAGTTAACTAATGCACTTGACACATTTTTTGATATGTTTTGTTTGGTTGATTGCTAGTTTTAGTTAGGTTTACAAGACAAAGTGTTTATATGACCATTATTGGTTTTCTTATCGAAATAACGAGTTTTGTAGACTTAATTGAATCTAATAGACACTTCGTATTCACGAGCACAGAGATTTTATTCTGTGAGCTTACTAGTAGATTATTCATGAGTATTTTGACATCATTTTGTAGAAAGCCATATGCAATGGTGGGAGAAGATATTTGAATTGTAAAAAATATTGAAGGCCATTCGCAAGGATGGTAATAGATAGAAGGCCACAGACCAAAATGCATGCTAGTAGATGGAATTGAGCTGAAAAAAGCGGAATCAAAATTCAACAAGTTAAAAAATGGAGGCCGGCATGAAGCATCAGCCGGCACGAGGCTAACACACCTAGCACGGCCACTACCAAGGGTGGATAGCATGACCCTTGCCAGCCAACACGACCCGTGTCACACCTCCCCTAACACAGACCGTGTTGTACCGACCAGGCCGTGTATTCCAATTTTCTCTAGCGGCTAAGTATGGATGCCAACGACGCTATTTCACACGGTCCGCATCATTTCAACAATAAAATGCAAAGACCAGCCTATGGGATGCGAAGAACGACACAGCCCACTCCGCTCCGCTCAACTGATCAAAAAGTGCTTCCAGCCAGTAGGCCGCTCAAAATGACATGGGGTGCACAATCAAAAGTGCAAAACATGGCACTAACTGGTGGCCCGTGCCGGCCGACACGGTTCGTGCCAGCACAAGGCAACACGGGCCATGCCAGACTAGTCAAGTCACGCCAACACGAGGCTGCACGCCCGTGCTTGGGTGTTTGGCCCGTGTCAGCATGAATCCAACAGCCTGGCATGACCCGTGCCATTTTCTTTCGGTAGTGTGAATTAAGGCTGCTTGGGTTTTTTTGGCCTTTTTTTGGACCTTTTTCAAGACCAAATTCCCTACCACTACATATATGGACCTATGTCTACTAAGGTTTAAGTTTATGCTCATTTTAGACTCTTAAGAGTATGGTAGAGAGAGAAAAGAGCTCTTACTTCTCTCTAAAATCTTCTCTTTACTTTTGTTTTGCCCAAAGGCATTGAATCAAATGAAATATTTGGGTTCAATGCTGACGGAGTAGTTAATTAACTTGGGGATTGTATTTGTATTCATGATTTGGTACTTATTTTGTGAGATTTCATAGATAAACCTAATTCTATGTGTTTATGATTATTATGTTGGCTTGTTCTTCATTTTCTTATTAATTGCATGATTTTCACACTAAGACTGGCACTCACCGTAGTCTACTTTCATGTTGGTGCAATTATTGATATCCCACGAGAAAGAAAACCTAGGTGCTTGGGGTAACGATAGTTCGTAACCGTACATGTGAGTTGCTGAGTCAATGTTACAATCGACTATACACTAGTCTTAGCTGGTGAATTGCCCGAAGGGTTACAAATAGAGATATCGATATTAGCAAACTAGAAATAGTGTTTGCCAACCCTGGAACCATCGATAAGGTGCTTCAACCCCTTCACCTTTTTAGGCCTGGGGAGAAGCTTTCGCGGTGTAGTGTCAGGGACGTAATAGCACCGGGAAGATTCATATCTACGTAGAAGGTAGGACAATTGTTACACTTCCCTAATTATGGAGGTATTGCCGATGAAAGATTACACGCACACCCTATGTGACATGTATGTGGAAGTGTTGACCATCAACCACACTACATATCATAAACACTAGAATATGCTTGTATTTATAGCAGGTGGCCTACCAACTTAGTCTAGTTGGTAGGCTCCCGTCTACAGGTCCAATTTGGGCGGTGCAATACTATTTACATATTTCTCCATAGAATAGGCTTTTATATCTTGTACATGATGGTATCAAGGATTGAAATAACACCGATCATGTTACCCATATACTCCCTGAGTGCTAGTTTATATAGTTTATCATCTTGTGATTTGCATGCTAGTAGTTGTTTGTAAACCTCCCCCAAGTCTGTTTTAGCAATACTAACTATTCCTGACACGTGATTGGATTGATGACCCAATCGCAGCTGTGTTTTGTTGATTCTTAGATTCCTAAAATCTCTGTGGATGGCCTAGGTCTTGCCACTATCTACCCCATAGGTGACATAGTAGTAGGAACATGAGAAACATTACAAATTCTATCTTTGACAGCTCTCTCTCGGTTTAGTGAGTGCATTCTCCCTTGAAAAATGATTGTGTGTTTATTAGCAACACTGGGAGAGAGAGGGTCAAATTGTTGCACCATTGCCGGGGATGTTTGTCAAAAGGTCTAGTTGTTAACTTGCATAGCTTGTTAGTTGAGTAATTAGTGTTGGTGTTATTTTTTGTTGGTTTTTGCTGTTGAGCCTTTGTGATAGTAATATATTTATTTCTAATCCTTTTGCTAGTGTTTCTTTGAGTTGGATATTGTTTGGCTCCTAGTTTATGGTACATACCCGTGCCATGAACTTAGAGACCTTACACTATCTAACGGAGTACGTAGGTAGTTGGAGAAGCAAGAGGAGGAGAGCTATAGTGGTGGTTCCACAAGAGCCAACTTTGGTAGTTGAAGAAACTGTAGACATGGCAGAGGATAATCGCACACTTAGGGAGTTGATGGCTCCTAACTTGGATAATCAAACCATATGTATTGTCTTCCCACCCATTACTACCCAATGTGACTTGTGGGCTCAAGAGCGGCATGATTCAGTGTTTGCCAACTTTCCATGGAATGGCCGGTGAAGATCCGAACAAACACTTATCGAAGTTTCATCTAGTTTGTACCAACATGAATCTATCGGGAGTCTCATAGAAGGACTCCTTTACCTCATGGATGGACATGAAGCGCATATTTCTCGAGAAATATTTTCCAGCTTCCAAGTCTGCGGGTTTAAAGAAGCAGTTCTCCAATATATCCTATTTTGCAAATGAATCCCTCTACGAGTATTGGGAAAGATTCAAGAGTATATTGGGAAGTTGTCCATATCATCTATTCAAGGAGGGCAGTTTGGTATACTACTTCTTATAAGGGTTGTGTGATGATGACATGCGAATGGTGAATGTTGCATGCAACAGTTCAGTCACAAACAAGAGTCTGAAAGATGCAATGATGATCTTCGAAGAAATGGCCAATGTAATGAGGCAAGTTTCTACAAGATCTTGATTGAAGACCTTGGATGAGCCGTCTTAATATCTCAAGCTAGAGGAGCAAGTCCAAGTGCTTGCTTCTATGATGAAGGAATTTATGAAAATGAGTGTTCACCAAGTCAAGGTTTGTGGCATTTGTAGTCTCGATCATCACACCGGCACTTGTCCGCAAATGGTAGAAGACTTGGAAGAAGTGAAGGCATTAGACTTCAATGGTGGAAATAGGAAAAATTTTGGAAGAGGGAAACACCAACAAGGGTTTTGGAGGAACCAAGGAGATGAAAGACAAGACCCCTACTTGAATACCTTCAACCCTAGGTACTGCGATCACCCCAACTTTTGTTGGCGCGAGGAGAATCAAGTTCAAGGGTATAATTGAGGAAGAAAATCTCCACCCCAACCCTATCCAAGGGGTGAAGGGTCTTCCAACAACAATTCCTCACTCTACAAGTTGGATCGAGAAGAAATATTGGAAGTTATTTCCCAATTGGCTAAGAAACAAGATGTTTTTGCAGAGCGCAAAAGGCATGAGATTGAAGAGCTCGGGACTGGGGCTTTTTTAAGTATAAAAACCCTTAAAATCCAAGTTGGGCAACTTGCCACTTCGGTGAGCCAACTTTAAGTCAAAGAGTCTGGAAAGCTTCCTTTCCAACCGGAGATCAATCCTTGAAATGTGAGAACTTTGAAGCTAAGTAGCGGGAAGGGGGTGGGAGCCCGAGAAGAAAATATTGTAAAAAGATGACTTGGTGTATGTGTTCTTGCCTTCATCTTGGTATCACAGAAGAAATTCCTAGCTCGGAACGTTTGTGGAAAATTTTACCAAAATTATAGAACATCTTTCCGAACATCTTGTTTTACAATTAGTCTTGACACACTTTTCAAACTCAAAAGTCTATTTCCGGGCTCATACCTCATTTTCGGACCGTCACTGGAATTGACGAACGAACCAAAAATCAGTCAAAAAATCATTTCCTAGTTTGGAATTGCATCTTGGTCTATTACCGAAGGGCCAATCAGAAACCTTGCCCCTATAAAAAATTCATTGAATAATCCATTTTCAAATCTATAAACCCTACCAGTTCATTGCGATACAAGGAGTGGAATCCTTAGGTCTCGATCCACCGGAAACACATCGGATACAAGGTTTGTTTCTCCTTTTTTCACATAAACATTTTGAAGATCTGCGTGAAAAGGGGAAGCTATTAGATTGCTACACAGTTTATTTTAGCGAAAGTCTTGCAATAGGTTTGGCAGCCCCCTTTAGTAATTTTAGGGATCAACATGTCGAGAAGTTTCTTTCATGTAACAAGAGCGCTTTCTTTGATTTAACTTGTCAATTTTATGAAAATTTATGAGAAGTTGCAAATGGGGATTATGAGACTAGGGTTGGGGCATGGGCATTCTGATTAGCCAATGGTCTTTAAATAAGTTGTTAGAATGCCCTTACGAACACCCCGAACATGTTTTTCTGGAAGATTTAGATGGGCCTTTGGATGACGTTTACGATAGGGAGAAGTGGTCGTTGAATAGTGATTACCCTTAGGTTGAATTTTTGGAATGTAGTGTGAGGTATTTTGGACGCGATAGAAGGGAATTTGAAAGGCCAAAAACTCTTGATCTCGAATTTTTGACATCTGACTAACATATCACTTATAACATTATTGATAGAACTCCTGTTTCCTAGGGTGGGCACATCCCCGAGCGTAACTATCCCACGCTCAATCTATTCTATTTCATCATGGAGGGTAGAAAAATAAATCTGGGGGCAGTAATTTTAGGCATGTGTTGTAAATTGTGACTTCGAAGAACTTGATCAAAGGCCTCCCTTACGGAAATTTGGTCACACTAATAATGAAGAAGGTCTCGGGGTTGACTATTAGCGGTGAGGAAAAAGGCCTGCAATATTTTGATAAAACTTACATCGAGAAGAAGAGTTGGGTTTTGCCCAGTCACAGTTGGTTTCATAAGCTTGGGGAAGCTTCCGATGGTAATAAACGGCCACAATTTAAGGAAGGGCCACGAATTGGGGAAGGCTAGTGACATTTGATTTATAAATTTTTGTTTAAATACATTCATTCTTTTACTTATAACAATTGTTCTTCCAATTAGGTACTGAAAAGGCTTATATGAAAGGATTCGAGGATTGCTACAAGTGGATGTACAAATATTTAAGAAAACTGGACCACATTGCTTTATATCCCTAACCAAATGGTGGATAATAATGTCAAAGAATGAGGGCGGTAAGTACATTTCCACCCAAAATAAAACTTCAACAATCATTACTTGCAACATATCCAACTTTGAAACACTAATACTCTTACAACAAATCAACTTGAAAAACAAACATAGCTTCGTAATGAACTGTCTTACATGTGATGGCAATGAAACTTGAATCGCGATGACATTCAATTCCCGCATTAGGTTATGCCAATCATGTGACTTTAACCCAACCAGCTTCATCTCTTCCACTAACATACAAGTGCTAATGTTGGATAAGTATGCACCTAGAACCTTCACACTACTCAATGTATCACAAACATATTTCTTCTCTGACTGTGACATAGAATAGCCTGCAGGGGGCAAATAACAGTCTTCCTCAGAAGTGACTGGCTCCAGATTCTTCCGAATTCCTGTCTCAACCAAATCAAGCCTAACTTTCAACCCGTCATTTATTTTCCCAGGGGCATTTAACAACGTCCCAATCAAGGAATCACAAACATTCTTCTCAATGTGCATAACATCCAAACAATGTCTAACATCCAAATCCTTCCAATAAGGTAGATTGAAAAATTGAACATTTCTTCCAACTACCATCAACAACTGCTTTTCTTTTCTTCTTCCCAAAGTGATTGGGAAAGTTCTTCACATTATCAAAAACCTGTGTACCAGTCAGTGGCACAGATGGTCCTATAGCCTCCACTTTCCTATCAGACCATTTCTTTATCGAACGCCATAGGTGCCCCTCCAGAAGAAACCTCCCGTGTCCTTGATACACTATTTTACAACCGTGTTTTAGTTGACTAAATCAGTATTCTTGTCACACACGGGACAAGGTAAGTGGTCTTTCATAGAATACCCAGACAAATTTCCATATGCGAGGAAGTCATTGATGGTGTAAAATATTTTAGCTTTTAAAGTGAAGAAATCTTCAACCAAGCCATCATACGTTCGAACACCATCTTCGAACAAAGTCAACCAATCATCAACTAGAGGAGAAAGATACATATCAATATCATTACCCGGCTTCTTCGGGCCTGATATCATCAAAGACAACAAAACATACTTGCGGTTCATGGTCAACCAAAACGGAAGGTTGTAAATTACCAACATAATAGGCTAACTACTATGAGTTTTACTCATATTACTAAATGGATTCATACCGTCCGTACACGGGCCTAACCTCAAATGTAGGGATTCACCGCAAAACACGTGGTATAGAGCATAGAATTTCTTCCATTGCTCACCGTCTGAAGTATGTCTTATCACATCATCCGTCAGTCAGACCCTATGTGCGTGCCAACACAACAACTTTGCATCTTCCCTACACACATAAAACATCTTCAAACAGAGAATAATAGGAAGATACCACAACAATTTTGCCGGTGTCTTTTTCTTCGAATTGGATACAACTTCCACACCCACAACAATTCCACCGCTCTTCAACACAAGTTTCTCTATATTTGTCTACTTCCCCTCTATAAAACATACTATCATTTGGGCATGCATGAATTTTTTAAAGTTCCAAACCAATTGGGCATAGTATTTTTTTGCTGCAATAGGTTACCTTCGGGAAGTAAATCGCTAAACAGCTGGAGAGTCTCGGTCATCGACTTATCATTCCATCCAAATTTTGCCTTCAAATTCATTATATGCAATGTCGCACTAAAAATCAAGTGTTTCGAACCGTTGTACAGAGGCTTCCGTTTGTCATCAATCATTGCCTGTAACGACTCAGGTTTACCCATGAACTCCCTTGCAATATCTTCCACCATTTCATCAAGCTCCACATTTCCATCTAACTCATCTCCCACCTTTGTGCTGTCCATTTCAATCGTTTAGGAGGGATCCTCAATTACTTCCCCATGTCATATCCAACGAGTGCAGGTAGTTTGAAACCCCCTCCTTACAAGATGTTCCCGCATCTTCTTCCTCCCTAGATAGGCATAATTTCTACAATCCTTACACGACCAACATGCTCGTACCCCACCCTTTTAGAAGTATCTTTAACGTTAAAGAAATAAATGATGCTACCAATGGCATGTACTCGGGCGACTTTCTAAGATCATTACCAATGAGTTCATCTCGATCCATTATCCTACAATTAAGTCAATTACAATTCAACCTATGACCATTCATTCAACAATAAAAAAATCCCATATCACAAACCATAATTGAACATATATATATATATATATATATCATTAAAATCATCACCACCCTTAATATTTTTGCAAGACTATGAAGTAAATAATTCAAATGAAACTGACCTTTTCCAATGGAAAAATGACGCCCTTTAGATTATGGAATCACTTCTTCATTAATGGACAAGAATTTGGAGCAAACCCTTCCCAATTTTTTAACTTTGGACATTTAATGATTAGGGCACATTTTTAAAAAAATATATTTCCCAATTTCATAACTCGGAAATTATCATCATTAAATACAAAGTCACAAATTATTATTTTTTGAAATTGGAAACAAGGTAAGACACTCTAACGATATCGGAATTTAATTCTTCTCTTTGAGTCTAGGAAACCATTGAGTTTACGAGCTCGAAAATCAAATCGGACCTAAATTCAGAGCTCAGAAATGTACAATTTTTAAGACGGTTATGACTAACAGCATTCTATTGAGGCAATTTAAAGGCGGCTCTGACCTTTATCGCCTTCCATTAGCCATATTTAAAGGCGGTTATGAATAAACTATCTTCATTTTGAATTTAACCAACTTTAAAATAAAAGGCTGGGTACGATCGGTAGTTTCCGAGCTCAAAATGATCATTCAGGGCGGTTATAGGTGAATTTTTTAAAACTGTTTTCCATTGCCGCCTTTAATAAAGACTCTCTACTAGTGTTTCACTGTGAGTTTTCAAAGAGAGTATGGTGGCTAAGCATGCTAGGGTTGGATTTTAACAGAGGATTGCCGACATCCTTATGAGAATGACCGAGTCAATGGTTCAAAATGGCCCCAAAAAAGAAAGACAAGAAACAGGGCAATTTTTGACCTCACAAGTTTTTCAATTGATCACGCGATGGAAATTATCAAGTATCAAACAAAGGCAACCATAAAATGCACAACACAGATAAGGACAAACGTCCTAGAACAAGATGTAACAACAGAGAGCAAACCAACTAGAGACATAGGAGAACCTAATCCAAGAAGCAGCAACGGTGAGGGATATCCATATGTTGTGGAAAAAGAGAGGCATGTTAGCCAATCATCTCTTCAAGGGAAGCACAATAATCAACAAAAACATGACATTTTGTGAGTCCACGGAGAAAAGGGCAACAGTACAATGTGCAGGATCAAGCAGGTCGATGTAAGGTTGGATCGGTACCAGCTCATTTCAAACTCTCCGGTCCAAGAAAAACTGACAGTCAAATCGGGAGTAATGAAAAAGGCAAGAATAAGGGGGGGGGAAGACATCTAATCATCTCGACATATGTATAGCTTATTAAGGGTCCAAAGTGGTTTGGGCCCAATATAAGGTAGGTAACCACCAAATGGAACTAATTAGATGATTGAAGTTCTCGTCAGAAGGAAATTTCTTCTACAAATATTATGATTCTTGTTTTACAAATACGATTGTTTCAGTAATCTCAATTCACATTGAAGACGAATTCTAATATAATTAATGGATTTTCGAGTCCCTAAAAAGAGGTTTCAGGTCTCCTTCTTAGTTACAATCAATACCAATTTTACATATGATTAAGTTCTATGACTTTTATAGAGTTAAGTATCAGGGCGACAACGGGTCACCCCACCTTTTCACAAGTCCCAGTGAGTTTGAGATCTAAGGGAAAAATCTTAGTCGACGTCGATCTTATACCAATAAGGTAGGGGTATAATTGCCTTATAATCCATTATGACCTAGTTTCTTTAACCTCACAAAATTTAATTCTTTTACTATAAATTGCATTATGATCTCTTTTCTCAACCCTAAATTACAGTAAGAAAGTCTCATAAGAGGCATAAGAATTGTGTTGTGATGATCTGTGATGGTTCGTTTGTGGTAATTTCTTTCTGTGACTTTAGTGGTTCATTGTGGCTTTGATATTTTTAAAATGCATTCCCAATTATTCAAATATCACTTTAACTAGATTCAAGTGTTAGTATTTTAAATTTAGTCCCTATAGTAAAGAGAAATTCTTTTGTTAGACCGACTAACAGTTACACCAATCATAAAAAAAAATATTTCAGTAATATTTGGGTCAAATTAAAATTATTTATATATTGCAATACACATTTAAAACAATCAAAGTTATAAGAACTAGTTGAAATAAATATAAAAAAATTCTTCAAATCACCTCATTAATTTTAAATCAATTAAATCATGGCTCATTCTCACGATTAATCAGTTTAAACAAAAATTGGTGTATAATATTTAATTTATATTTTAAAAATTTTAAAAAAGAAAATCATTTGGGAGTAACTCATTCTAACTATTAATTTGAAGGAACAAAGTTTTCTAAAATTTCATTGTAGATACGTTTTAAGGCAAAATTTTGGGGAAAAATCATCTTTCTATAAACATGTAAAAATACGGGGTTGAAGTATAATTATAGAAAAATAATTTTTTAGTATTCATATTAATTTTTTTATTATGCAACGTGTAATAGGTATAAGTTTATTACCCGATTAATGCAATCCAAAAATTATGTCTTAATTTTTTCTAATTTAAAATTTAGATATTAATATTTTCATAACACTCCATTTCATATGATGATTCAATAAACCGACTCCGATATAATTATTTTTTGTATCATTATATAATTGTAAAAATGAAAGGGGAAAAAACTGGCTGACGAGTTTTCATAGAAAGATAATACTATACGATGACGTGTGCCACGACCCCACTAGTTATGGATAACTTGGCCAACGCGAATTGCACCGACGTACGCAGGATAGAAGCAACGAAAACGGTTAAAATGATGGTTTCGGGGCTTCTTATCTTCTTTCTGGTCCATTCTCCAGATTGGTATGTCAGAGCAGCCCATTTCTATTGTTAGATTTATTATTATACGGTTACTCTTTTTGGACCGATATTTATTTATATATGTTGATGCAAATGAAGAACTGTGGAATTGAAATGGGCTAGCTGAATTTTATACTAGGAAATGAGTCAATATTAAAAAATCACCTCAAAAGGAAAAGTGAACAATGTTAAAAAATTGGAGGGAGTACATAA
The DNA here is from genome assembly GCA_032355705.1 of Rubia peregrina. Lineage (NCBI taxonomy): Eukaryota > Viridiplantae > Streptophyta > Magnoliopsida > Gentianales > Rubiaceae > Rubia > Rubia peregrina. The sequence continues at coordinate 12,698 of JAULKK010286836.1, forward strand.
ATTTAAATATAAATAAAATTAATTAAAAGAGTGAATTATTTTGGTACCCCTTAATTATCGCGATCGTTTATCTTTGAATCTCAATTTTTTAAAAATACTTTTGACCTCTCAACTTACAAAACTAATGAATTGTAGCCACTTTGTTAGGTCAAACCATCAACCTAGATTTTCAACAATACTTTTAAGGGGGTCAAACCATCAACCTAGATTTTCAACAATACTTTTGAGGGTAAAAGTGACATTTTCATTTTTCCTTTTCTTTATTTCCTTTTTACCTTAGGCAAAATCTTGGAAAAGACCGTTTCCCATAAATATGAAAAGATGAGATTGAATTAGAATTATACAAAGGTAAAAGGTTTTAGCTACAACATTAAAATTTTATTGTGCAACGTGCAATAATTATAAGTTTATGATCCAATTAATGCAACCCAAAAAATATATCTTGATTTTTTCTAATTTGAAATTCAAACTTTATGGAAAGACCGTCTTTCAAGAGACAGACTCTTTTATCAACACAATCGGGCACAAGAACATATCTGTAATACTTTCCAATTTCTCTTTCTTACTTGTAAGTAATCAACTCTAAGTTACTATAAAATATGTACTAGCGTTTTCTAAAATTTTACCAAAAAGTTCATTTATTTAGTATTTCTATATTTAGCCAAAAATAACAAAAAACATTTACTTTGAAGCAATGGATAATGAGACAACACAATTTTAGATCACAATGTAATTTTCGTAGATGTGTAGAGGTAATCAATGCTGACTTTCAAGACACTTCCGTGCACCCATACATACCCAACTCGCAAAGTCACAATCATACATTTATGAATTGCATTTTACCGTCACCTGATGAGACGTTAAATGCATGTATTTTCTGAAGCATTTAGCATCCCTTTTGTTATTTTTTTGTTGGAAGATTTATGTAGGATTATATTATAAGGGGTTTGGATAACCGTTTTCAGTTTTCGTATCTAAATCCTTCATTTTGTAACCTCTTTTGAGTCTAATGGATTTTTGGTCCTTACGAGCATCTAGATT
>JAULKK010286859.1:0-13735 GCA_032355705.1 Rubia peregrina
CCCTAGGATTCGGCGGCCCATAAATTAGGGCTAAGGGCCGCCGGAATCCATGGATTCCGCCACCCCTTCATACATTTGCAGACGTCGGCGGTTGAAGAAGACGAAGAAGGCGAGGTCTGCATTTTTTGTTTTAAATTTTTTTACCTAACTAATTCAAAACGACGTCGTTTTGCACTTAGTGAAATGACGTCGTTTTGATAGTTTGATGGGCAAAAAATTAATGTTTTGATTTGGGCTGAAACCAAATCGGCCGCCCAAATCAAAACCTTAAATTCATTCCGCATTGGTTCTCGGCTTCCGTCTACAGCACTGCCTCCAGTTCCGCTGCCGTCGTTCGCCACCGTCTCAGCGTGCAATTTTTTTTTACTCTCCTTTTCAGCCCCCTTGCCTGAACTCCTGGTTCCGCCACTGCCAGTGACCCTAGTTTCCTTTGAGGGTTTCTAGTCGGCGTTCTCCAGAGGCAGGAGGGGCTTCCAGTCATTTTTCAACATCCACTGCCGAAAGGTGGCCAGCCTAGAGGGTTTTCAAGTCTACTCGAATCTGAGTCGACCAACTTAGATCCAGTAGTGGCCAATTCGTTTAGACTCATGTTTGGTTCAACTTAACTCGGTGACGAGTTAACAATGGGTCAACTCAGCCCGAACGATTCAACTCGGATCAACCATAGTCGAGTATATCTCCAGTGATACCAAGGTTATAAGGGGTACTCCTCTTTTTTAAAATTGTTTCTACTTTTAATTTTTCTTTTCAAGGTGGGATGCTATTTATTAATTCCAGTTTTATTTGCTTTCAATTTTTTAGTTGTTTTTTCATCATTATCGGGGCAGTGTCTAAACTAGGTCCTTTTTTGCTGGAATATTTAGTCGCGTATGGTTCTCTGTCAATTCTAAGTTTTCTGACGGATCCTTTTGCTTGGTTAAAACTAGTTGGATTCTAATCTGGTTTATATGTCAGCATAAGAGTAAGCAGATTAAAGGTAGTTACAACAAATTACGTTTGGCGATTTCGTTCATAATCTGCAGTCTAGGTTTGTAGATCGAGCAAGTTGAAAAATCTGTGATTGATCAACTTCTGTCGTGTTAGAGACTTTGGTACCTTCTTTTGAGTTTACTTACATATACAAAGACTTTTTTGGTGACCCGAATGACCGGGATCATCTCCTACTTTCTATAAAGGACTTTAATTTCACGGAGATGAGCTGTTCATTTTTGATTTGGTTGCTGTACAGGTTGATCAGGACAGTGTATTGGAAACTCGGTGAGAATGTGGTTGATATTTGAATACTGTGATCGACTTCCAGTTGTTCGAGCCCAACTAGTAGGAAGTATAGATAATATTTTGACCATTTTATCTCATGATGTAACTTATTTCATTTATTATTTATTGTTGGGACTGTCAAGCCCACCACAACCAACATTAGCATAATATTGTCCGCTTTGGACCAAGCTCGCACAGTTTTATTGAGTCAAACCCCAAAAGACTTCATACTAATGTGGTGGGACTCTCACTTATATAGTGAACAATCACTCTTTCAATTTTCAATGTGAGACTTGGGTTGAACACACCCAACAATCCCCCCCTCAAACCAAAGACCACACAACGGTATCCTTCATCCTTGTGCGGACCATCTTGTACCGCCGCCTCACCTGCGAGACACGCCACAACCACCTTGATTGGGTAGACTTTCGACACAAGGACACTTTTGCCACCGCCAATGGCACAACTGAGAGGCTCCACATGGGGCACGCATGCAGTCTCCGTCCTGAGCACAACCAACCATGATTCTGATATCACTTGTTGGGACTGTCAAACCCATCACAACCAACATTAGTATGATATTGTCCGCTTTGGACCAAACCCGCGCGGTTTTATTGGGTCCAGATCCATAGGGCTTATATTAATGTGGTGGGACTCTCACTTATATGTGAACACCCACTCTTTCAACTTCTAATGTGAGACTTGGGTTGAACACACCAAACATTTATTTAGACATAAATGCTACAAATTTGTAATTTAATTTTGCCGTAAGTTTTTGGACAATTTGATGTAAACCTTCAGACAATTTAACTCATTTTTGACATCATATGTGATTAATGATAAAGATGGACACCCTCCAAAGTTCGTATATGACGTTTTGATTTTAAAAAAACCAAAACCAAACTATCAAAATATTGGCATTGTTGTCAACAATTTAAGCAACTCTTGCCGATGCAATCATGCACTTCAAGAAGATTGTCTTTCAGAAGTGTACCCCAAGAGCAAGAATGAACATAAAAGTTACTCTACTAATTAGGTGGTACATATATGGTCCAGCATAAAACTTGACTTATCAATGCAAGAATACTATATTTCCGGTTGTCATTGGTGGTATAATGGATACCTATAATTAGGAACCGAAAGGGTGATACCTAGCTAGAGCTGGAAGGAAGATGCATTACATACATACTCCCTTTCTCCTCTCTTTTATTTCACTATTCATTAATATAATACACACAATTTAGATCGTAATTTAAAATACTATTGAACTTATAAAATTATGCATGAATAGTTAAAAAATAAGTGATGAACACTTATAGATGGATGGAGAGAGTACTTTTAAAAAAATCAAATCATAAATATTATATTTCATTACAACCTAATTGTCACAAGAGTTTTAATAGAGTAGATAAAATAAGTTAAATTTGTAGGATTGTCTAAATATTTCTAATATCAATTATAAGTCTTGTAAACAATTATATATGTCAATACACGCAATCATTATCACCGTGAATTTTACATTATATCATAGCTCTACACTATTATATAATAGAAGAGCGGAAGGGAGTATGTGTTTAGGTTCTTACCCAAGACCTCCACGGCTCCACCCATAAAATAAGTTGCTTGAAATCGAGCAATTAAATAATGAATTGTATTATGCTTATTTGAATCTGATAAAATTCAATTTAACGTAGTTTTATTGTTATTACTAATTAGTTTGATTAATTTTAATTCGATTCAGTGTAAATCAAACGAAACCCTTATAAATATCAAAATGAATGTCCTAAAACAAGAGTTCACCGCAAAAGGGAGACTAAACTTTATATCGATCGATTGTCAAATCTCTTTCAAGTTTCAAAGTGGCTGGCTAGGAGGGGATGGATCACTCCCATTTCTTAGTTTAACTTCAGTTCAATTCAAATCAAATGTTAAAAGATGATTCTGTATTGATAGAGTAGATAGACTTAAATCGTGATTGATCCTGATTGATCATAATTGATGCTGTCCATATATACCTTAGTCTAGGTTCAATGTATCTCACATATTGTACTCTATTTATTCGATCTATGACAGACACACCATTACGGTGATTCATTTACTTTCAGTAACATTTAGTTTCAAAATATTAAATTTTTATGTGTCGTTAATGTCCGTAACTACACATATCTACAGTCAAACATGTTAATTGGAGAACGTGAAATAGATTATGTGCAAGTTTGGCTGAGACGGAGAGAGTACAATCATTTTCCAACAGTTACATGTGACAGACGACGCGGAAATGACATCTTTGTATGTATAGCGTACCTGAAAGTGACATTAATGTCCTGAAAAGGTTTGATATGAGAGTCGATCCACCCATTCACCATACTTTTGTCGTACAAATATTCAATCAATCCGTTGGGAATTGTTATGGCTACCTTAATGCCGGTTCCTCCGAAAGCTTCCATTACATTCATGCTGGCACTGAAAGTTTTCACCTCGGTGATGTTGTTTTGCAATAACAGGTCAACCACCATCGACGGTATCATTCTCTGAGTGGACAATCTTCCCCAATTGGCCCCTAAATATCCCTCTACGACAAGGTTTGCGAGAAAAAGATACAAGATTGCAAAGAATGTTGCCCTAATCGCGCGGTTCATTACCTTTACCATTGGTTAATTTGTAATTAACTGATGATAAAAGGTAAGGAAGACAAGAGGATGTTTAATCGATTGATTTAGGTTTTCTTATGCCAATAGAAAGGGAAGAAATTATACAATGTGAGGAGATACCATAGTTTCTTAAGAGGTTCTTACAGCATAAAGAAACTAAAGAACTCAATCTGTTCATTGATTTTCTTCTACTTTTTTGTTGTAAAGAAAAGGTTGCGAAGCCAACACATTATTTCATGATGTACCTTTCTAAATATAGATATATGGTGGATTTTTCGGTAACGTAAAATAGTTACAATCGTAGAAATAATATAAAGTGTGTTTTTAGATGCAAGGCCTTTAATTATTGGTGATTACTTTTATTCATAAAATTATGTAGCCTTTTCACATCCTAATTGGACACAATTTTCCTTGCTTCAGTTACAATATGGTGCAATTTTTATCTGATTCCATATTACCTGAATCAAAACTGTAAAAACAATGATTTATGAAATATATTTTTTTATTGATTATATCCAAGCCATGATGACACACTACAACACAAACAAGTTATTGGGATGCTAAAATGTGTCCCAATAGGTCTCTATTGAGACGCTTCCATTGATAGGACGATTTTTAAAAAGCGTCTCATAAACGACCTGTTATCCCTAGTCCCTATAGATCATGGATCGCTATATAAGATATAAGGTTATTTTTATGCGCCCTATTATATTGTTTTGGGTCACTTTTTTGTGATTTATAATTGTACATTGGGTCACTTTTTTGCATCCTAATATAAACATATTGGGATGCTTTTTTGTGATTTATAATTATGTATTGGGTCACTTTTTCTCAACATTCGCGACACTTAAACCATCGCTAAATTTATTAGTGGCACCTTGAGGAAATGCCTCTATTTTGCCGGTTACTAAAATTTTGTGACATTTGAAGTGTCGTTATAATTTTTGTGACACTTTAGGATGCAGCTCGACTAAGCGACATGCAAAAGCGTCGTGAATGAGCGCTACATCTGGAAGTGTCACGAAATATAGGCAGAAAATAAAAAAATCACTAATTACAATTCAACCCAACAATTTCAAGTTACAATTCAGTACGCTCATTTCCAAAATTTGCAATTCAGGATACTAACTTTCAATAACTACTAATATAACTCACATAATCATTAGAATAGCTCATACAAATTACTTGAACTATAGATATAAATATAAAAAAGGCTCTAATTTATATTAACTTCCATCTCAGTAATAAATCAAGCACGAGTAGTTAACTTCCCTGCCTTACATACATATTCTCAAGATCATAAGAACAAATGCATAAAAGGGTACTGATTTGGACTCTAGACCCACATTCACATAAACAAATTACCTGGAAAACAATGCCCAATTTTCCATGTCTGAATGGCCGACCTAAATTCTCTTTGGAAACAGGAAGACCCTTCTCAATGGTGCTAATTTTGCAGATCTCCCTGATGGTAATTGTCATTATCTTAATCAGATTGTAAAGTTCGTCACCCAGAATAAGAGAGATAGCTATGAACACCTGCAAGGAAATAATCAGAGCATCAAATCAGATCACAAAACAATCAAAGTCATCAGCAACAAAACAACAAATATCAGTTCCACAAATTAAAGATAAGAAACTATGCTAAAGAAGCTACCAAACAAATAGCTTCAAGGCTGACAATCCTTGCAGTCATATAAATTTCTCCAATCAAAGCACAACTAAATTGTCAAAAAAATAGCCACGAATACTACAGTAAAATAAGAGAGCATCCATTTAAGCCAAGCCAAAAATTCTAGCAGACACCAAATATTAGTGGTAACCTATGATATTGTCACATCCATAGTCAAATCACCATGAGAGAGATGTTGGTAATAATCTTACATATGATCAAACATATAAAGAAAATCAACTTAGAAATTTCACTAAGAATCTCACTTGAAATCTTAATTGTCACTGCAGGAAAATTTTAGTTTGGTCCATGCCTTGTACCCATAGAGACCCTTAAAGTCATTGTTGTCGAGGCCTGCCGGGTACCAGTCACCAGCATACAGGGAAATGTAAGGCCAAAGGAAACCCCATGATATAATAGCTCCAGAAAGAGTTGAACAGTTGACAATATGAGGGCATAAAAGACCACATCCAACGTAGGTGGGACTAAAGTCAAAATAGAAGCTGAAAGGAGTAAAATACAATAAGCCACTAAAAGAAAATAAGTGCTACACTGCAGTTACATAAAAAGATATGTATCCATAATATTTCCAAACTTCTCAAAGCATAAGAATTGCTATCCCACAAATTTTTTTAATGTAACTTTCAAACATAAACTAAAAGTGAATACTCCTTGTACAGGACGTAGACCAGTTCTCAAGTTGAATTAATGGAAGACTGGTTATATCTTTTACTACAATAATAATCAAGCACGTGGACACCCGTTTTATTATTACACAATGCACAATAGCACAAATTCTGAAATCAGGAGGCAAAAATCAAACCATTTTTGTAACCCATTGAAACAGACTCCCAGGCTTCTAACAAATATACAAAGTTGTCATCACACATATCAGAAGGAGCATTATACTTTTAGTGCTCTTCAAAAAAGACGGCTTTTAACTTCTGGTATTTCAATAAGCAGCTATAGAACTAGAGCAAAAAGTTTCAGAAAACAGATACTTCATAATAGTTGCGAATTTCATCCTGAACAAAGAGAGGAATCAAACATAAGCACACAATATGTGTAAAGCTCAATGCATCATTTTCACCCTTATATGACCAAATAGTTCATATTTCCTCCAGAAGACAATACAATGATTGACAAAGAAAATTGAAGATAGTTAAAACAAAATCACATTTAAACAAATAGACAATGACACATTGTCAGTGCCTACATCTTGGATTATGGCTACAATTTATTCCTCAAAGAATGTAAATATAGGAAAGCAAAGTCAAGCAATATAATCAGCAGTTGCAAATGGTTGTTTCAACCTTTGAAACAGTGGCAGGCCTGAGTGCATCAACACCTTACATCGCTCAGGCACTCAAGTCAATTTCGAGGCATTTCAGGTACCTTAGAACTGTTATTTCCGACCAACTAAAGAGCGTAAGAAAGGCATTGGGAGAAGACTTGTTATATCCCACTATCGACACAAGCTGCAGTAGCAAATGCAGCGATACCAGCATTACTCCTGGTAACCATTTGCAACTATATATAAAAGCAGCAGTATTACTTGCTATCTAGAGTTGCATATGGTATAGCAATCCCTTCTCGAACTATCTTTCTGCCAGCTTAATGCTGTTTCATTTTACTATAGGGGTTTCTATATTTCTACTCTAACGATTTGAAAATTATAGGATAGCATATATGAATGAAAATACTTCAATAATATTCAAGATCCTGTTGAATGAATACTTAAAATCCACAACCTCCGACCAATAACATTATTTTTTCAACACATTGATTAAGAGTAGCAGATAATAAAAATAACCTCACAAAGAAAAGTCAAGCAAAGTAGAAAACATGTGAAGCTGTAAAGAAAACAAATCAAATCAAATCCAAAATAGGTAAAACCAAACAATCTTCTTGGATAAAGAAACCAAGTAATCAGATAAAGAAACTCAACATCAATGGAAGTTCATGATACTCGCACAAACTGAAATCTTGGTATATAGATTGCTCTTCATGCGTGAGCAATAAAACTCTATAATAAACTTCGATTATAATTTGAAATTCAAAAGTACTACATTATGTCTGGTGACTAGGAACGAAGAAAATAAAGTAAAAAGAACTTTAAAAAGTTCAGGGAAATACCCCGGAGACTGTCCAGCTGCAGTAGATGATTTTAGAATTGTTGCATGATTTGGATCCAATAGCGGGCTTACATTGTCACCAAATCATTGTTGTAGAAACAATATAACAGTTTATAACAGATAAAGATATACTGGAAGGAAGTTTTCACCTGTTATGGCACTAGCAGAAAATAGATGCAAGCCTTCTAAGCCTCTCATATTAGTTACTCAAAAAATATTATGCTTAAACTAGAAGGAAGTCACAAGACCATGAACACAACATGTAGGAATTTATAGACGCAAGTGCATATATTTCAAGCTCATGTTGATTTTTATTTACCTTCATTCCTGCATCATCCACATAATCCCTTTGAACAGGTACTTTCAATTGTTCTTCATACATTTTTGCAGCTAATGCATTCGTTGTGCAGGATTCTGTCTAATCAGTGGATCATTTCCTACTATTCCATTAGTTGTGCCATTTAAAATTTGGTTTCCATCTCTTCTTTGTTGTTGTTGGTGGTGGTGTTGTTGTTGCTGCTGTTATTGTTGTTATTGTTGCTGCTGTTAGTGGTGGTGTTGTTGTTGTTGTTGATGTTGTTGCTACTAACATGTCTCTGTAATAAAAGTTGCTACATCTATATTTGTTGTTGCTATTGTGGATGTTGTGGATGTTGTGGCTGCTGAGGCTGCTGAGGCTGCCGCTGCTCCCTTGCTTTTATCATTTGAGTCTGCACCAGGTAAAGAAAGAATTACACCGCCAATACAACAATAGATAGTACATAATTCTGCCTTCTTTAAAAGCCAAAAATTACAAAATTGCAGTTGTGATAATAAGGGAGCAAAAACTAGAAATCGGAGTGGCGGAAGAAAGTAAGTTTGTAATAAAATTTTGACACATTTCTAATTCAACATTTATTGGTAACAGAAGGTACATATGCTCAAACATTCGAATTAACGAAAGACAATATACTTGAATGGAAATCCAGTCCATAGGGAGGTTGTGTGAATAGTGAGACAAATTCCAGTATGTTGCCCCACATATTAAAATGAGAAAATATCCTCTCACAGACCCAAAAAAATTTCCTTCAATTATTTAATGGTAAGTTAAATACAAAGTATATATAAACAAATTTCCCCATTTATGCCACTAAGCATTCCTAAATGTACAACCTTCATCAATTCTATTCATTTCCTTATATGATAGACCTCCTTCAAATTTTGTTTGAAGTACATCTGAATTGGATCAGAATATCATAGTAAACACTCAAAATTTTAAGGACATCTAATATGGATCAGAACATATGTTATATCACATTGGTATTCTTCAAATTTTGTTAGAAAGAACCCCATCGAAAGTCCCATTCAAACACCTGGAACATATTACTTAGTGTTATATTTATTGGTAGATTCAAGACAATATATTCCTAACGGAAAGGCACGTGCCTATGAAAGCCCATAGCATCTGTAGTTCTCTTTCAAATAAAGAAACTAAAAAATAATATTATTCCAATTTGGGTAAATAAATTTAGATCATCTTAGTTTCAATTTGCAGAAGAGTCCATATTATATTCTGGGGTTGGATATTCACTGACTTTGCCAACATAATTTCCTTTTATGAAGCACATTTAATCATAAAAATATGCTTTTCAACAGAGCACTTATGTGCACACTTGAGAGAATACAAAATAAAATCACGAGGAAGAAGTGATTGCCAGATTAGTCTGCCTTTTCTTTCATATTTTTCTTCTATAACTTTGATTTCATCTGATTATAATAAATCAACTTCAATTGTACATAGACAACAGTAAAGGAAAATTCTCTGTGACCTCAGCCAAGGAAAAATCTAAACATAGTAAAAGCAGGAAAGGGGACTGACTAATAAATAGCTTAGATGGGATCCAAACATCACAAACTTTTACAATCCAGAGTAAGGAGGTACTCAACAAGAGAACAAATAAGTACTTAAATACATGAAGAAACCAACACCACCAGTGACAAATTATTTCAAGTCATGTAAGGAAAGGAAATTCTAGAGGAATACACTGAACAGAAGGTTTTAATCATATGCAATGAATGTCGAATCATAGTCACTTAAATCATATTTTAGTAACATAAAAAGGACTCACTTTAAGTGGAAAGGAGGAAGTGTTAGCCAATGCACACTAACTATACTAAACTTGACTCTTACTTGTCATGTCCAACGCTGCAAATTGACAAGTACTTCTCCAGTGGCATGGTAAGAACTAAAACTGATAAAGGAAATTGAGCCGAACTTATGTATACTGACAAGAACAAGGTCAAATTCAAATACATTTATCTTGGATGGAATTTAGTTCAGAACTTTCAAATCAAAGCCACGACAAATGAATTCGAATTTCAGACTCACGGAGACGGCGTTCGGTAGCGGTGCCGCCGTAGGTAGCATCGGCGAATCCAACGGCTACGTTTTCTCCGGTAACACGACACCTTTATCTCGTGGCTCGCCGACACCTCCGCTTATCGCGGCTCCTCAACTTTTCAGGCGGCACCGACGATCAGTCCTCTCCTCGTCGAAATTGTCACCGCCTTCGATTTGAGTCAAATATACAGATAAGTCAGGCCGAGGCATTATCGTGATGCGGAGTAACAGAGCCGAGAAACTCATCCACATTGTCAATCCTATCTCCAGCGGCGGACATTCAGTGTTTGATCAGGCGACGGTTCTGCTCGGCGATTTTTGTAGAGAAATCGATGAAGACGAAAGAAAACAAAATGGAAAATTCTGAATGTTTTAATATTATATATTTTTTTCTATAATTGCACAGTAGATCCCTAAATTTATAGCATATTTCATATAAAAAAACCCCACCTCAATTGAAGCGTCCTAATATACATCTATTAGGACGATTATAAATGTCTCAATAGTTTTTCTTTTGGGTCACTTTGTAATGTCCTTAATTTATATATATATATATACACACACACATATAAGTGTCCTAATATATACTCCCTCCGTTCTGCTAGTAATGACACATTTTCTTTTTCACGGTCTTCAATGATCATGTTTGACCTCTAATATCTATAGCTACATATACCAATTTTGCATAAAAATTTATACTTGGAAAATATATGTTAAGATGAATTCAAAAATAGTTCACATGATATGTGTATTATATATATGTTAATTTATATTTATCGTCAAAATATGTGTAATTTGACCAACTGAATAGTAATTTGCCATTACTAGTGGGACGAAGGGAGTATCTATTAGGACGGTTATAAATGTCATAATAATTTTTGTAACGGGTCACTTTATAATGTCCTAATTACATATATAGGGATACTTTCAACATGTGTCACATAAAATTGGGACGTTTAATATATAAGCATCCTAATATGCATTTATTAGGACGTTTTTTTTATCAAAGCGTCCCTATATAAGCGTCCTAATAGCTCTTTTTTTTTGTTGTAGTGGAATGTGAAAAGTTATTCCCACTACAAAAAAAGAAAAGAAAAAAAAGTCCAGTGGTGATGCATATTTTGTGACATATAAGAAAATGTCACAATATTTGCTCCACTTTCATGTGTAGCTAAAATATTTGTGTTACATGCACATGTCACTAAACTGAATTACTACATCAATTCATGTCACAAATTTAGTGACACTTCTAAATTGAATTGCATCTTAAAGCATCACAACAAAATATAACGATACTTCAACGCATCACAGAGTTACGCTAAATAGAGGCACTTCATATTGCGTCACTAATGATTTTAGCGATGCTTTTAGGAAACGTCTGAGATTTTCTCTTGTAGTGTCCAGACGAAGGAAACGTGGTACTAAAAACGAAACCTAATTAATGTTGGGGTTCAAGATAAATCATGATAGAACACTGTTCATGAAAAATATACAAATTCAGAATACATCGTTCATGACGATTTCATGGGCAAATAGCAGAATGTTAACTACAAATGTCACATAACGAATCAACCTAGATCTTCAGATTACTTGGTGCAAAAATGTACTACATATGTTTTACTATACCAGCAATGGAGGCATAAGTGCCAGACACCAAAACCCCAATCCCCACAATCACGATGAAAGCAATGAGGATCAACTCCGCGCTAATGGTCTTGTAGCTTTTTGTGATCTTCAGGTAGCAAGCACAGGGAAACAGAACGGAGATGTTTATATTCATGAAGGCACCAATGAACCCCATTTCTCCGAAGAATGGAACTGTCAGCGCCAAAACCACGGTGCCAATTACGAGCCCTGTCCTTATCAGAATACTCCTGCTTCTATTGATGTTGATTTGAGGGTGCAAGGCTTCTTCGATGGCTAAGTAGATCGGGAATATCAAGATCGGGTACTTGGTCAGAGGGGTGAGTACGGTGGTGAAGAGAGCAACTTTTGAGCTGAGCTGGTGTTGAGGAAGGTTCAAGGTGATCTGCGAGAGGACACCTTGTCCGAACATCCTATATCCAACGACAGCAATTGACCCATACAGCAGCGTGCTAACTCCGAAACAGACCAACAACACCTGAAACAAAACAAAACAGTTGGATTAGAAAACAGTGGAATCAAAAGTGTGAAACAAAAAAGCATTTTACCTTCGGAAACTGCCTTCCATTCTTCATGGAATTGCTCAGAGTCGGGAAAACGCTATGGGCTGAGTAGCAGAAAGTGTATAGACTCATGGAAATTGGCACACCGCCCAAATTCCTAGCCACCCCCTTTTCCCCAAACCCCACTCCCCCGGAAACTCCAACAAAAAACACAGTGATCAACAGCGAAAAAGAAGACAGTATTCCATTGAGTGAGACATAAGACAGTAGACTTAAGCTCCTTGACCATGTCAAGGGTAGAAGAACTAAAACCGGGAGAACGGTAAAAAACTGTTTCCCCGACACTGTCATTCTACCCATGTTAATTATCACGCCGGGAAACATTTTATGCATGTTATCCCCCTCTAAGATTAGCCGTTCAACCAAAACTAGATATAATTCCACATATATAAAAATAGCTACAGTTATTCTCCCTTTTCTACCGAATGCCAATTGGCCGATGTCCGGATAGCTTCTAATCCTAGGATCTGTCATACACCGCTGGAGCAAAAGGCTTGTGAAGAAGAGGCCTCCGGCCACCGAAAAGAAGAGGACGAGGCTCGCCCACCCTGATTGGGCTAATGCAAAGCTTATGCTCAGCATTCCCAAGCCCGAAATGGTGTTAAGCGCGTTCAAATATGTCCTCATTGTTGAGGTCTTTCTCTCTGATTGCGGCTCCATGAAATGAAGAAAGCAAAGGAAAAGTTGCAGGTTCACGGTTCACTGAAAGGAAAGATGAGATGAATAACTGATGAATTTTACAATGGCTGTACGACCTATTTTATAGCTAGATACAAAGGGTACGTATGTAAATGGATAAAGCAAAAGACTATTTACGTTCTAACATTTCATCACTATCAATATTTAGAGCTAGTCCAGGAGATTCTGCATAATGGAAATTTTGGTTGAATATAGATATTTTCTAATAGGTTCTGTATCTCGCTCTCCAAAATAGAAATTTAGAGGAAAAAAGTGTTTCATTATCTATATATATTTTTTACGAGATGTTTCATTATCTATATCGGTAGAGAGAGAAAGAGTAATATGGAGAATTAAACATGTATTGCTAACCTAATCAGTCACCTATATTTATAGCATAATTTCCTTATTTACATGAAAACGTTAAAAAATATATTATCTCTAACATAATCAATCACCTTTATTTAAAACATAATTTCCTTATTTATATTAAGAATATTAAAAATCACATAAAATTAAGATATACCTTCCTTATATTATAAAGAATGGTTCTGCAAAAGGTAGAACCTGTTGGAGTTGAGAATGAAAAATATACCACTTCCGTTCATTAATGTTTGACCTACTTTTTAGCCTGTTTTCTCAAGACATGTTTGATGTTTGACCATTAATAACTTTTGATGCGTATATTAATATCATGTAAAGTTTTAATGTTTGAAAAGTAAATGCTACGTATAATCCAACGATACCTTACATGA
>JAULKK010286869.1:0-13731 GCA_032355705.1 Rubia peregrina
AAAATCAACTAGAAGAACTCTCAAATCTGAGAAACAGTTCTTCCGTAGCGCAGCAAACAAATCAACAAGAGGCCCAACACGAAGCCATTGTTTCTATGTGATTAAAATGAGCACATTTAGAGACATTTATTATCCCCAGTTTTGGTAGAATGTCATCAAATGATATCAGTCTATTTAAGAGTTTCCACATAAAAGACTGGGAGTTTTGGAGAGACTGAGAAGTGATATACCTTTTTCAAGCTGGATGCTTGGTTTTTCTTGTCCCCAGCCAACTGGTATGGTGATACAACTGAGAAGGTTCCCGTGCTGGAAGGATTCCAAATAAGTTCGTCATTTGAGTGAGTAGTTTTCATTCTTTGTTGAGCTCTTCTAGTGTCTAATCAGCGAGGTGCAATCTAATTATATCCAAGTGTCCTCTATCTTGCAGGATATCCCAGATCTGTAGATAAGGGAATGGTACTTGAATTTCTCCTTGCAATTGTTGCAGCAAAGGTCCACTGCCCAGCCTATTTGTAATCCAAAAGCTGGATGCTCCATCACCTATGATGACCTGGGTGTTTCTCTCTGCTTCTTGTGAAATTTTGCATACCCTCCTCCAGGCTTCAGATTTCCTGTTAGAAATATGACTAGACCATATATATTTGGCCCGGAGGGTCTCCCCTTGCTAGGCTTTCCACCAGAGTTTGATAGAGAAACTCTCTACAATGGTTTTTAGGTTTTTAAATCCAAAACTGATTTCCTCTTTAGGGTAACATAGAGAGTTCCGTGCTCTCTCCAACGTTTCCTTCTACCATCGTCAGTTTCCCCCCATAGGAAATATGATCTGGTTGACTGAGGTAGGATCCAAAATGCACCATGTATGATGGTGGGATGGATATCAGTACATGCTTTATTAAAATGATCCTGTCAACTTGATTTAACTACCTATTGTTCCAGTTTTCAACCTTAGAGTTTATTTCTTTTTTCAATGAGATTTTGGAAATAAGTGTTCCCCTTTTTTTCCTTTAAAGACGATGACACCTGAGTAATTAAGGAGGAAGGATCCTAGTATCGTATTTGTTTTCATTTTAATGATGTTCTTCCTAATTGCACTGGTTTTATTTCCCACTAGAACTGAAATTTTCAGAAACTTTATCTTATGCCCAGTGGAAGTTTTATAGAATTTCTAGAAAGCAGAAGGGTTATTTAACGATTTATTGTTGGCTTTTAGGAAGATGGAGGTATCATCGGCATAGGAAAAATGTGTGATTGTTGTTGCTCCATACGAGAGCCTAAACATATAAATATACTGATTATGATACATGTATTTGAGTCCTCTATTTAAAACTATTGTGATGAAGTTGAACAAAGTGGGGGGAGAGAGGGCTCCCCTGTTTCAAACCTCTAGAAGGTTTTAAATAACCATAGGTGGCCCATTTACAATTATTAAGAACTAGGAGCTGTGTATATTTCCTAAGATCAATGCAACTATGTGTCCATGAAAGCTAAATTTCAGAAATAGAAAGTTCAATATGGGCCATAAAACCCTATCAAATGTCTTTGACAAAGCTATCTTAGCAATCATATTCGTGGACCGTGATCTGTCATCTAACAATTTCACCATCTCTTGCATGATTAAGATGTTGTCTGCTATCTCTCTATTCTTTATAAAGGCAAACTGTTCACTTGATATGAATTAAGCTAGGTAGAAGTGGCCTTAACCTGTCCGAGATCAATTTAGAGAGTATGTTTTTGAAAAGTTTGTGAAACTTATGGACATGAATTCACTTAGATGTTTTGGGATCAGAGTTTTTGGGATTATTGTGATTCGGGTAACCAAATGATTTGGGGATTTTAAGTCCACAAAGAATTCATTTACTATCTGTAAGAGGTCCAACTTAATACAGTCCCCAGATTTCCTGTAAAATCAGGCCCAGGTTCACTATCTTGGCTTAAACTAGACACTATTCTCTAAAGTTCCTCAAGGCTTACTGATCCGCACACCGTGGGGTTGCTAATATGCCTGAGACCACATAACCTAAGCCCCAAAATATTTTCCTTACTGTAGTTTCCAACAGAGTTTTGTTGTGAAACTTTTGGTCATTATATTTGAATCTTTAAATCCCAATCCATTTTCTTCCTTAGAAACAGAGTTTTGGATAGGATTTCCGTAAGTTTCTTTTTTTATTATCTGAATTTGTGGAGTTCCATAAGAACTTTTCCAGCATCTTATGTATTTGATCTATAATGTGTTTTGTTGGCTTAAGTATTGTTACAAGATGCAAATGAGCTGAGGATAACACACATTTTATTAAGATAATTTCTTCAGATGGCGAAATGATTTGTTTTCCATGTAAGAATCCTTGATTGTATGGAATTAATCAATCCTGAGAAGTGAGAGTTTTTGTTTCTCCCAGTAAAAATTGGACTTCCCTGATATTTAAATGGGAAAGATCCTGAAATCATTTTGGTTTCTGATTTAAAATAAGAGATGACTTTTGGAGTATGTTTACCTTCTGACCAGCTGCAAGTTCAGATGATTTTAAAAAACTGACAATAATTTTTATTCCTAGTTTAGTTTATTTCATGAAGATAGCAGTATCATCAGCGAATGATAAATGTGAAACTTTGATCATCTTATTAGGGAGTTTGTAATATTTTAGGTTTGAGTAATTAAATAGGAAATTCAGGTTCCTGGAGAATACTTCTCTTAATAGGACAAAGAGTAGAGGAGATAAATGATCCCCTTTTTCAACCCCCTTGAAGCTTGAAAAAAGATGAAAGGGCATCCGTTAATTAAGATAGAGAAGTAAGTGGATTGCATATTCCCCATAATCAACTTAATTATTGTTTCAGAGAAACCCATTTGGGCAAATAATTTACATAGAAATCGCCATGAAACCCTGTGAAAGGCTTCCATCGTGTCCAACTTCATTATCATAATAAATCTTTAGATTTAGAATGTAGATAATTGGTTGATTCTTGCATTAACAATACATTATCTGTCAATTCTCTACCTGACACAAATGTCGACTGTTCAGGGATGATAATTTCATTCATATAAGGTTTTAATCTCTCTAATATAAGTTTGGAAAAAACTTTGTTTGTGAAGTTGCACAAACTGATTGGTCTATAGTCCTTTAAAAAAGAGAAAACTTCTTTTTTTAGGTATAAAAACTATCATTGTTGAAGAAATGGATTTAGGTATTTTATATAATTTAAAGAAGTCATTTGCTGCTTCCAGGAAATTTTCTTTGATAATATTCTAGCATTTTTGAAAAAAACCTAAAAATCCATCAGTACCTGGTGCCGAATTAATATCCATTTTAATAATAGTATCAGTTAGTTCATTCATAGATATAGGTATGAGTAAGGATTCATTCATGACTTGAGTTACTATTTTTGGTATATTTCAAGAATACATGCAGTATTAATTCCTGTAGGATCTAGATGCTCAGCAGTAAGTAAGTTGGAGAAGAATTGAACTACTTCTTTACCAATGTCAAATTGATCATGTAACCATATTCCAGTAGAATCTTTGACTGAGGTAATTAATTGAGTCTGGAAAAGGCAGATTCGAAGTTCAAGAAGTTTAAAGAAGAAGCACGGGAACTGTTATCCGAGATTTCATGGAGTTATGGGAATGATCCGAGAAGAATAATCCCTTGAGGTCGGCATCATTGGATTTTTATTCTTGAGCGCTATAAAATCAACTACAATAACTCTCAAATATGAGAAACAGTTCTTCCGTAGCAGAGCAAACAAATCAGCTAGATGCCCAGCACGAAGCCAGCCGGCCACCATGAAGGAAGGCCTAGCACGACCGTACCGCTGCTCAATAAATCCCGTTTCAAGCAACATGGGTCGTGCCAGAGGCCTCTAGCACGGACCGTGTCAGCCCATGCTTCTTGTGCCTCGTGTCTTCTTTTGCTCCAAAATTCAGCTAAGTATGGGTACAGATAATTCTGTTTCACATGGTTCGCATCGTTTCGAGTCACCAATGCCATGAACAACCCACTGGGTGTGAAGAACGACACGTATCGTGCCATTTTATTGAGAAAAATGATGTTCCAGCTGACATAATGCGCCAAACGACACGGGATGCAGATCAGAAGACCAAAAATGGAGTTTCAGCCGACAATTCATGCCGGTTGACATGGACTGCGCCAACACGAGGGGGACGTTTCGTACCGTGACCGACGGCCTGTGCCGGCACGAGGCTACAGTCCGTACCAAGGTCGAGAGCACGGGCCAGCACAAGGGGGTCTCGATCGGCACCGACCGTGCCAGATGCCACCCCCCGTGGCATTTGCAGATGTTAGGGTGTTTGCCCATTTTTAGGCCTTTTTCATGGGCCAATTGCTTACTATATATATATATATGAATCCTTGTCTACTAGGGTTTAGGTTTATGTCCACTTTTCTTCTTCAAGAGTAGTTTAGAGAGAGATAAACACGCTTCCTTCTCTCTAACTTATTTTCCTTTCTTCTCTTTATTTTTCTTTTGTCCAAAAGTGTTGAATCTAATGAAATACTTGGGTTCAATGCTTAGGGAGTAGGAAATTAACTTGGGTATTATATTTGTATTCATTTATTAATTTTTATTTTGTGAGATTTCCTAGATTAACCTATTTCTATGTGATTTGTGATATTATGTTGGATTGTTCTTAATATTTGTGAATTGCATGATTGTCACACTTAGTTAACACACACCAATGTCTACTTTCATGTTGCTGTAATATTGACACCCCCTGAGGAGGGAACCCTAGATGCGCTTGGGGTAACGATAGATCTGGATCCACGTGGATGTGTGCACGTAGGTTGCCGTTGTTAACGTTACGATCAACCACACACTAGTAAGCTGACGAGTTGGTCTGAAGGGTAGAGGGTAGAGACAGATAGAGTAGAAAACTAGGGTTAGCTTTGCAACCCTAGAGTCATCGATAAGCTGCTTCACCCCCTTCGCCTTTTTAGGCCTAGGGAGAAGCATTCGTGGTGTAGTGCCCGGAACATAATAGCACGGGGGAGATTTAAATATACACAGCAGGCAGATCCATCGTTGCACTCCCCTAATTACTAAGATGGTGCCGATGGAATAATACGTACGCACCCTATGTGACAGGTATGGGGAAGTGTTGACCATCCACCGCACCATATGTCATAAACAATATAATAGGCTTAAAGTTATATATGATGAAATCAATGATCGAAATAACATTAATCATGTTACGCAAATATTCTCCGAGTGCTAGTTTATATTGTTATTCTTGTGAGCATTTGCATGCTAGTAGTTTTAGTTATAAAAACCCTCCAATGCTTGTTTTACCAACATTGATTATTCCTAACACGTGGTCGGATTGATGAATCAATCACGGTTGTGCGCATTTGATTATTAGATTCCTAACATATCTGTGGACGACCCTGGTACTTACCACTATCTACCATCCTTGGTAGTATAGTAGTAGGAATGGGATCAACATATAAATTTCATCTTTGACCCTTAATACTCGAGCCTCCTCTCAGTTTTTAGTTGGCGGATCTTTTGTGGTTCGTTGATTGAATTAGCGATGGCAGGAGGGGGCGGGTCAACATAATTATACCAATTTGTGTTCAGATAAACATTCTAAACCATGCTAATAATTACAATGCATGTTACGAGTATTATAGCCTATCAAATCCCCTTAACAATTAAAGGCATGTGGAATTTGCACCGATATGTGTTCTTTTATGTATACTTGTCCACAACTTCAAGAACCCAATGTTGAAGTGAATGATGTGGTAGGTTTTGAACCTCAAGGGTAAAAATGTGATAACACCTACGATCCTGGGTACAGAGATCATCCTAAACCTTGATAAGGTAAATAACAGAATGTTCAAAACCAGCACCCCTGCAGCAGCAATAACAACAAGTTCAACAACCTGAAATTCAACAACAACCTAGACAACCATTCAATCCAAGGTCACATGGAATCTATGTCCTTTGAAGATATGGTTATATCCCTTAGCCTAAGCCAGATGTAATTTCAACTGGAGACGAAATCAAGTATTCAAATTCCTGAGATTCAAGTTGGGCAAATATCTCAGTAACTCAGCAAGTTTGAGGCAAATAATTCAAGCTCAAATGGTAGTAAAACACTAAACCCAAAAGATAATGTTAGTGTTGTGACACTAAGAAGCCATAAACAATGATAAACTTTTGTTGTATATGACAAGCACAACATTGCATATAAGGGGAATGGATTAAAACTAATAAGCTGAGCAATGAAATCAACCAAATAAACCAACGTAGCAACGAATTAAAGATCAAAACTTTAAAAACAATGTCAAATCGATCATCCCTAATATCAAAAGCAACTAATAAATTCAAGGCAACGATGTATTTGGCGATATAAACTCCAAAAATAAATCAAATTCAATAATTTATCAACTCAAAAGCAACAAAAACATCAAAATCAATTGATAATGAAACTTTCACCCATCACCAATTCGAAACATAAATAATTAAATAAGCAATACCTAGAAGCTCTAATTCATATCTTCAAAAAAAATTAAGTTCGGATGGGGGAGATAGAAACCATAAAAATAAAAACAAAACCATCACCCATAAGCTTAAAAGTAATTTATAAATAAAAAACAATAGTGAATTAGAGATTTAAAACCTCTAAAAATAAATAAATATTCTACATACTTAAAAGATATTGATAAATAAAAATAATAATTAATTAAAGACATAAATTATAATAAAAACCAGATAAAATATTTATCAGCTCAAAAGCAACTCAATGGGAAAATGAAGCTTTCTTCAAACACTGAATTAGTTCATAGAATTTTACATTTCAAGCTATCAATTTGATAGATGAAGAAAGAGTCAAGCTTTGTATTAGAATTCCAGACCATGCTTATAGAGTAGATATTTCCCAAAATTTAGTCTTAAAGAGTTCTAATGATTTGATTATAAATAATTTTTTTGTATGTAAAACAAATATAATATGTTCAAGGTGACTAGATATACGTAAGTTTATCTAGCATAAATAGTTCAATTTGTAAATATTTTTACTAAGACAAATAAGTGTTGTATTTTACAAATGGAGAGGACCCGATCCACTAATAGAACCTCGCCTGCCACCCCCTCCCATTCCCTTTAACAACAGTATATAGAAGTTATTATAAATAAAACCGTCGTTACGAAAATGCTTGGTATATTCGTGAGTATTAAAATATGGATAAGCATTAAGGTGGGATGAAGTATTAATGAAAACAAAAAAGGAAGGTGATGGGTTGATGTTATGAGCATATATGAAATATTCCATCTATATCTTTTGAAAGGTTGTCTTTACTTCTTAGAATGTTGAACAATCACATTTTTTTGTTAATAATTTTTAATATATAGTTAAAATTATAAAAAGTTGGTGCTTAGAAAAATAAAATTGCGAAAAACCTAAAAAAATATCTGACATTATATTTTTCTAATTTATAATATCAATAAAATTTTATGATTTTTTTAACCCTTTTAACTTTCAAAAAATCTTGTTTTTATTTTTTGGGGAGTTATCACCAATTCATGATTATTGTTCTTAATTTTGTGAATAGATAGAATAGAGTGTCAATTCATAACTATCACGTGAAAAGAAAGGTTGTATTAAGATAGCTTTTTATGCCATTATTATATTCTTCTTTTTTTCTTTTAGAAAAATATTTACCTTTGTCTTGTTGGCTCAACGAGGTCTATGTAAGTCATAATTTGAAATTTTGCATTCTCTCTCCTAGTAAAAGCTCTTTTATTCTCTCATATTCGCTACACTACTGTTGACTTTAACGAAACACTGACAACAAATATATTACCTACGAAACGGTTACAATTCCATCCCACAAGGAAAGAAAACCACTGTGTGACCATGGAGATTCCACCCTCCAGTGTGAGTCCACAATCATATAAAGATATATTGTCCAAGACAATTAACACTTCACCAAAATACAACATGTAACTTAATCATATTATAGATTTTAAGGGAGAATTATTTGTCTTATTTGTAAACAGTGAGACTGAGAAACTCTCAGAAACCATAAAAAGGAATCTAAAGGGAAAGTTCCAGGGGGGGGGGGTTACCTTGGATCTCCATCGATATCAATTGAAGAAGGTAGGGTTTTAGGGAAGAAGCAACCATCAGTACTCTGGATCATCGACTCATCTTTATCAAATTCAACACGATGAAGACATCCAATCATATCACATACTAATATATTATTAGCTGATGTACGCAATTTATACTCTATTTTTAACACTTTCAAAACTCAAAATGTTATGAAATTTGGACTTAGTCCCAAATGGATGTTTTGCTAACTAGCGATTTCATAATAGCTTTGTAGATCCAAAAATTTCAGTTTATACTCTTTTATATTAGCTGGATATTCCAAGTAGGATGCAAGGTCTAATGAGGCCACTATTTAACAATTACTCATTGGTGGGGCAAACTCTTCTGTTTTGGTTCACGATTTCTCTTGGCTATTTAGTTCATCTTAGGGAGAGATGAAGATTCAAGAAATAGTTAATGCATGGTCTTATCAATACACAAATCTATAACTCCCCAAGAATTTTAATTGCGTTCATGTTCATCGTTGAAGATATTGGGTCCAAGATTTTCCCTGCCTTTTCGCATATATAGATCTCAGACATATATGAAAAAGTTTGAGTCATAAAGTGGACTATTATAAATTTTGTGAATATATAGAATAGAGTTTCAATTCATAACTATCGCGTGAAAAGAAAGGTTGTATTAAGATAACTTTTTATGCCATTATTATCTTCTTCTTTTTTTCTTCTAATTTTTTTTTACCTTTGTCTTGTTGGCTCAACGAGTCTATGTAAGTCATAATTTGAAATTTTGCATCTTCTCTCCTAGTAAAAAGCAATTTTATTCTCTCATATTCGCTACACTACCGTTGACTTTAACTAAACACTGATAACAAATATATTACCTACGAAATGGTTACAATTCCACCCCAAGGAAAGAAAACCACTCTCTGACCATGGAGACTCCGCCCTCCGGTGTGAGTTCAAAATCATATAAAGATATATTGTCCAAGACAATCAACACCACACAAAAATCCAACATGTAACTAATCATTACTAATTTTAAGCGAGAATTATTTATCTTATTTGTAGACAGTGAGATTGAGAAACTCTCAGAAACCTTCAAAAGGAATCTAAAGGGAAAGTTCCCCGAGGGGGGGGGGCGCTATCTTGGATCTCCATCGACATCAATTCAAGATCTCCATCGACATCAATTCAAGAAGGTAGGGTTTTAGGGGAATCAACCATCACTACTCTGGATCGTCGACTCATCTTTATCAAATTCAACAACGAAGACATCCAATCATATCACATACTAATATATTATTAGCTTATGTACGCAATTTATACTAGATTTTTAACACGTTCAAAACTCAAAATGTTATGAAATTTTGACTTAGTCCTAAATGAATGTTTTGCTAACTAGCAATTTCATACTATCTTTGTAGATCCAAAAATTTCAGTTTATACTCTTATATATTATCTGGATATACCAAGTAGGATGCAAGGTCTAATGAGGCCACTATTTAATAATTACTCATGGGTGGGGCAAGCTCTTCTGTTTTGGTTCATGGTTTCTCTTGGCTACTTGGTTCATCTTGGGGAGAGATGAAGATTCAAGAAATAGTTAATGCATGGTCTTTTCAATACACAAATGTATAACTCCCCAAGAATTTTAATTGCGCTCATGTTCATCGTTGAAGATATTAGGTCCAATATTTTCCCGGCCTTTTCTCATATATAGATCTCTGACGTATATGAAAAAGTGCAATTCGTTCGAGAAATCCGTACCTCTCTATCTATTATTGAGATGTTTGAAATTTTCAAAACTCCATAGACACAGAGAAGAGAAATGCTATCCCCACTCAGGATAAGACTGGAATTTTCCTTGTTCAAACAACAATTAAGGTAAAGTAGGGGAAAGAACGTTGAATCTCTTTATGATAAATTTATTTTTCAAGTTCGTTATTACGGGTAGTTCTTACCAAGAATCAAACTAATGACGTATATAATACTTGACCTCTCGACAAAGATACTAAATTTAGGGAAATTCCTAACTTTAGCTAGCCATGAATAACAATATGATAATGAATTATTTAGGAAATTTCCTAAATTTAAGTCCACTTTCTGAATGGCTTTTGATGTTTATTTCTTTGAATTTCATGATTATATCCACAAATTAAGAAAAAAATATTATTAAAATAATCAAAGACTAACTAAAATAGGGATTAGGGAGCATGGTTGGAACCCGAAGTATAAAAATGACTCTATAAATTAACTTTTTCCAATTTAGCTCTCTAAAATATATTAAGTTTAGAGAGTATGATCGGGGATGCTACAATAGAGGAGTTATATAGAGCTAGGAATTTTAAACATTTTTATAAAGTTCATGCTTAAAAATGGAGTTTTAAATTTAGATGACAACTAAAAGATAAAATAAAAGGTTAAATAATCCAGGATGAGTCAACCAACTACCTTGCCCTACCTCGCCTCAAATTGAGATGGTTTGGGTCGGTTTTTAGGTCAAACAAATGAACTTGATGCATGTTGAACACCGATCGATGTGCCGAGCTTGCAAAACAAAGTCCCCTGGGGTTGTCCGAGGGAAGAATATTTGATGCCAAAGCCAGATCAAAAGTGTTTGCATGGAGTATTGAGAATTAAATTAAAAGAAGGGAGACATACTACATTATTTATAGGAATTGATCCCTACAAGTTCTCCTAATTATGGTGAGATAAATATGCACATTCCATGTAGGAGTAGGTGTCTTATCATAATGGAGTTAACATACATTCAATATTATGTAAATTTACTCAAAAAAGAGAGAGTGTTTACTTAGATAGATTTGGAGTTGGAGATCCCCCACCCCTTCGTATTTGGGCTTCAGCTCAGTACAGTATGATCGCATGACCTTCGGTCCAAGTTGTGAACTTTCGACTCAACCATTATCATAACTCATAATTCCTTTTAAGTTAAAATTTCTTTAAATACTATCATTTACATCTTAATATATTTTGATATAACTTTTTATAGAAATAAATAATTTAAACCTGTATTTGAAACTAGAGTGATTTCTTAAATTATGCTAACCTTTTCACAATCAAGTGCTGCATACTTGAGTGAATAAATTGAAAATAAGAATGATCTTTAAAGATTTTTTTGGCATTACGCGAGTTCATATAATTAATAAACAAAATTGATTTTTTTTAAATCTTTGTCAAACCTTCCATGCTTCATAAATATTCTAGTAAAAAAATAGTGATCTAATCGTTCAACTCATCCCAATCTTTCTTATTTGAAAATATATTTTATGCAAGGCGGGTTAAGGGCGGGTCGAGTTAGAATTTTTTTCACATCCAAACTCCAACAAATGGTTACTTTACAACAGTAGAAAACATGCATTTAGGGTCGGCTGAATTTGAGGGTTTATGAGTCAAAACCCTTGGCTATTTTTTCTTACAAGTTTTCATTAATAGCAGATGCAGACGCAGTTAATAATTCAAGTTGGTATGATTTTATAACTTTTTTCATGAGCAATTTTTTTTGAAAGAAATGCATTTATGCTCCTTGTTGTTGGATATGTGCCAACAAGGTTCCCAATTTTTTGAAGAGGCCAAATGCCCCCAAACTACACTGAACTCGTCATTAGTTCTGGTCAAGGTTAGACAAGGCTCAATTTCTATTTTCATGTTGTTAAATTTATTTCGTATTTTGAATTTATATTTTAGATTCATTTATTTCTTAAATTTGTGTTTTAGATATGTGAACTTGAATTTTTGGAAGGATGATAATTAGGCTACTAGAAATTGAGTAGATTGTTGGAATCCATGTTTTATTAGATCTTATTATAATGGGCTAGCATTACAAATTGAATTTGAATTTTGTATGATTTTACAACTAGTAAGAATGTGATGGTGGTAGTACTATGACAGAGTAGGCATCTGACGATGGAGGCAAGCTAGGGGATGGTGATGATATGGTAGGTTGGTGGCGATGGAGGCATAAAATGTTGATGGCATTTTGAATTCGAAATGTGTTGAGAATTAAGTTAAATTTGTGGATGTGGTGGTTGTGATGGTGTGGTCACATTTTAGATTGAGCCTGTTTTACCTTCGAAAGAAATTATGGGGAAAATTTTCATACAACCACCTCCTAAAGAAATTGTCTAGAAAATGTGTAAATGCATGCTCAGTGGTGTAGGTGGTTATGGTGGTGGTGTCAGGGTGTAGGTGGGCGATGGTGAGGTGGTGTTGTCACTGTGTAGGAATGTTGGGATATTAATGGTGTGGTTGGGACGATGTTGGTGTGGGAAGATATAAGGCCGTGGTTGCGGTAGTGGTGTCGAGTTGCAGTGGTAGGGTTATGATAGCGGAGGTATGGTTGACACATTGGTGATGTGGAAAGGTATATATGGGACAATGTTGTAGGTGGTTGCATTGGTGGTGCGCAGGTTGGAATGAAGGACATTGATGGTGTGGTTAGACGATGTTGGTTTGAGAAGATATGAGGTGGTTGTGACAATATTCTAATAGAGGTGGTATGGTTGGCGGGGTGGTGGTGTTGGAAGGTGTAAATAGGGTAATAATGTAGGTGTGGTGGGGGTTTGGACGACAATGGTGTGGAAAGGTATGAAACGGTGATATATGTGGCTATAGTGGATGAAAGAGTAGACAATTGTGGCGGGGTTGGGACTGTGCTGGTGTGACAAGGTATGAGGTGGTAGTGTAGGTGGCTACAGTGGTGGCAGGGTTCAATTGGTAGTGGTGTGAGGAGGATTTTTATTTTTATTTTTTAGTATTCATCTATGAGAGAAAGGCTAATTTAGTTGTTTCATCTCATGATTTTGCCTGAAAATGCATTTCTAACTAAAACTATGGTAGTTTAAGAAGTTAAGTCACGAGTTTTTATGTCAATCAAGAGTTATTTCATAATCGACACTTTTGAAAAACAAGTGCCATATTGCCTATTTATTAACAGAAAGCCAAGAACCGCAAATATGTGTTAATTTTTTATAAAGTTTTTTTAAAAAATTGTTAGGAATCGCGATATTGCAATTTTTTTTTGTTTTAATTTTTTTATGAGGAATGTTGTTTTCTATGTTTTACCTAGGATCAAAAGTTTTGGAGGAGGTTATAGGGACTGCATGCCCCAAAAAGATCGTCGCACATTGCCTGTGGAGGCTATAATTGAGTCATTGACCCTCTTCCCACGGCTGAAAATATGAGGAAAATGCTCATGGATATTTCAGCATCATGTTGCATGGCGGATCATCTATTTTTTCACTATCCTTATGCTTGGGAGACATGGAACTCTATTTTGGCATATTGGATCTTCACACTGCACCAGGTTTGTTTTTTTTTTCCAAAATTTATTTTTGAATAACTATTGTGGATAACCATGCAGCATATTCTCTTACTAATTTTGCAAAGATAAGCACCTTGTTGTTTAATACATTGGTGATTCTCAAAAAAAAAAAACAAACATGGGTGGCTCCTTCAAACCTTTTATCAAAAGCTTTTGGACGCATTTGCAGAGTGATAAATGCAGTCATTGTTTTTTTAAAAAAAATTACAACTTTGAAGTCCCCGCCTTCAAGTATAGTGCATACTCCCTCCGTCCCACTAATATTGGCATGTTTGCTTTAAGCACGTTATCCAAGACACGTGTTCGGCAGTTAATAT
>JAULKK010286879.1:0-13730 GCA_032355705.1 Rubia peregrina
CTTCCTTCTTCGCCCTTCTTCAATCTTCTACCATCCTTGCGAATGGCCTTCTAAATGAAGTCTTCAAGGCTTCAAATCTTCTATAATTACCCCGTCTCACAGAATTCTTATTAAAAGTGACAAAAGCGATACAGTCGCTCTCAACTCTAATAATAAGAATTCAAGGTAAAATAGAGTCTTCAAAGCATAAAAGTCTACCAAAATGAGTACAAAATGTCCCCAAAATAACTATATAAAATGGACATATCAGCCAATGTCATGGGAAATTCTGTGCAGAAGCAATAAAAATGGTGAAGCGGAACTCAGAGACACCTTTCTCCGGAATGGAGCACTTATGTGTAAGCTGCTTGGGGAAATTCAGTCCAAAAAAGATAATCGTTAGGCGAAATGGGTGTTGGAATTCTATATGAATGGTAAAGACCTCAATGAATGCAAGGCAAAGACATAACATTTTTGCTAGGTAATAATTACTGAAATTAAACAAGATGGCCGGTGAATGTTTGAACAAGTTCATAACCAAAGGGAAAATCATAATATCTTTGTCCTATTTGCACTTGCAGGGGGAGCTAAGGGAATATGCAATTACTAAAGCAGTATGGAGTAAATCTACTGCCAGAATATTCTTTCTTCTTCTAGAGAATGGCACTGGGAAGGCTATCTACTTAGGATAGATTAAGGAGTCTGGGTATACAGGTTGGAGTTCCCCACTATCTTCTATGTGATGAATAAAAAAAAATGAAAGCCGGATAATTTATTAGTTCAATTCTGAATCACCAAACAGGTATTCCATGAACTTGGCATTGCTGGTTTCAGTAACTTAGGGAGTATTTGTAGATAATGTTACTATGGTTTTAGTAGGAGAAATTAAGAAAAGAGATTCAAAAAGGTTGTTGCTGTTGTATATAACCCTGTGGTTGGAGTGGAATAGAAGAAATTATGGCAGCAAAGGTTTAAGTAGCGGGGAAGTTGGAGTATTAGTTAAGAACGAATTTTTGTATAGGGTTTGAATTGGGCCTGTTTTGATTTTGGACTGGCTGTAATAGTAATGAAGGTTTTGTACAATTGAGTTTTTTTATTTGAAGAAATGAAACAAGGTTCCAAAAAAATAATAATCATAATACATATTAAAAGAATCACAATTGTGAAAAAGGGAGGGGAGGTTGGGGCTTTACTAGGAGACTTGGCCCAATCATAGGCTACCACATGTCCCATTTTGGAAGAAAAAAGGGCCAGACACATGGTCCTGGAAGTTGCGTAAGAAGGGGTCTATATTGAGCATTTTTAGATTATTGAAGCCGGGGACCGGTTTTAGATTATTGAAACCACATTAAGACCCCCCTATTGTGGGGTTTCGTGGTTTTAGTTTGATTTGAGTGTTGTTTCAGTTCACAACTGATACCACTCAAAAAACCCCACTGCACATGCTCTATGTTTTTGACAAATTATGAAGTAATTAATGTTTCGTTATTAATTATCACTTCTCATTCCCACCTATTATAACACACTTTGACTTGTACAAAGAAATATTTGGCACTAGTGCAGGAAGAACTTTCAACAACGGTTAAGTCTGTCATTGAAAGACGGTTTTGAATCGCCATCCTTGGAATCACCGTTTGATTGTTGTCTTTATTGCACGACTATCATCAAGTTTCCATGTTACAAGAAGAACAATGGAACTGTTATACGTTGTGGTGTTATTTTTAAATGCCCGTAGTAATTTACAGTATCAGAAGTGTAATCGTTCTTTGTTTCGACAACATGTCATGTCTCGGTAATCAATAGGAAGTTGGTACTGCTTAACCACCTTTTCCGATTTCGGACATACATTCAGTAGTTGTGTTTAAGAAGTTAGGAGGATAATCAGTTTATTCATTGTAAGAAACATGGTAATAGGTTCCGAAGTCAAAATCAAAGTCACTTTTATGTTAAATAAATGAACAATAAATATTTATACTAGGAATCTTCCGAGGTTGGGTTGTATCTCAAAAGTTATAGTAATTTTTTCATTTTCCAAATGAAAATTTGGTATTCAATGTAGTGTGGCGCCTATAAGCAATGATACATGTTTGTTCTCCAAACCAAAATCATTTTTATAACACCTTTGTTGTACTCCTAAAGAAAGTAAAAAGCAATTTCTATAAGAACAATATGACCGAATGAGAAAATTTTGAAAAATAACTTTTATTAATGAATTTGAAATTGAATAAACAAAATGACACTAAAATAGTTTTATTGGACATGCCGATAAGGTCATCCTCCAACGTGTTGCGTGAATTTTCAAGATGTTCCCTCCCACAATTTTTTTCTTTTAAAGAAATACCACCTATTATGGTGGGGGGTTTGGTGGACCCCTACCTGTTTATTAATTTAAAATAAAAATACGGAAGAGTGGGGGACATAAAGCCTTACCTCAAACAAAAAGTTATAGCCGTAATCCTAATACTATATATAAAGCCAAATACTAAACTGTAGAATCACAACTAATTTTCAAGAAAACATACCTAATCAAATATTACATGAAAACATTTTTCAGTATAATAGAATAAAGATTACATCGGGGAAAGTCTTTTTAGCATAAGGAAAAGACAGGGAATCAAGATAAGGCATCAAGTTTGGCAAACATGCAAAATTAAAGATGTTATTTACCTGCGAACTACTAGTTGATTTTGCTAATGAATCTGTCACTGAATTTGCTTCTCTATAGATGTGATAAATTGTAGAGTCCAGCTGGCTAAGAAGCGTCCAAATTTGTCTCAGCTCTTGTATGATTAACCAAGAAGTTTTAAAATATTTTTTTGATTATGTTGATAAGAAGATCTGAATCACTTTCAATCTAGATTATGAAGATCTTGTGTTGAATGCATATTTCAGACCATGAGCATTGCCTCGGTTTCATCTTGCATAGAAGTGCAGGGTGGCAGAACTTTCATAGCAACAATTTTTGTACGACCATTATTATCTCTGATAATACATCCTGCTCCTGATGCTCCAGGTTTTGATGATGATCCATCCGTATTGAGTTTATAGTGATGTGATCTTGTCCAGAAGATTTTTTTGTGCATCTTTAGCATGGTAGACATGTGTACTAAAAATCTGGGGCCAAGAACAGATGACAGATCCCAAATACAAGGTATTTTGATATATAAAAAATATCATTAACCTGTATCATAGCACTCCCGAGGATATAGTCACTTGAAGGTTTGATCTCTTCCACAATGGGTTGTGAATGACCGAATGGTGCTGCCATCATCATCTGACATACTTTTGAGAGGTTATATAATATATATATATATATATTAAAATATGTAAATTTATTAAGTAATAATTCAATGTGACATCACTTGGTCACAAAAATATTCAATAGCGTAAAATGTAATAATATGGCCCAAATGAAAAGTGTATGTCACATTCCATCTATAATGTGTTTTCATACTCCGATCTTACCTAATGAAAGTGGGAAAATGCATTTCACATTTACGCAATGGACAAAGTAAGGTCGAGAGTTTAGGGTTTTGTGAAAATTCCATGTTTTTTAAAAAATATAATGAAGGAATGAAATCATGGTTCAAAATAGACAAATGAAATGTCAAGATGCAACATGGGATCCTCCATTTACTCCACATTAGATAAGTTAACCAAAAAACCTACTCGAATGGATATTTTCTTGAGTTTTGAAACCTTGAGAGATAGTGAGGAACTGTGAAATCATTTTGACTATCTCCCTTGCTTATAAATTCATGTAATCAAAGTTGCCTATTGGTGCGTTGAAGAAAAATTATGTTTGGTTGAAGGAGTATATAAGTAGGTTGGAGGATTTACGAAATGGATGAGGAAACCTTGTCAATTTTGTGGGTGATTGGCACCACTAACTAGACCATGCACTTCACCCCTAACGTATACTATTCCGTCGTGAATCGACGCTACCCTATAGTTATTTGACCACTCGAAGTGTGTTCTGAACTCAAACCATGGGACAATCATTTACTAGGGTTTTAAAAGTCAACATTTCAAAATCGATTGGCAATTTGAAAATATCACTATCATCCAATTATTTTTTATTGTTTTTAAAACTATGAGTATTGATCAAATTTTGGAAGTATGTTCAGTAGCTCCCCTAAATATTAATGACATGCATTCCAAACTTGTGCCATATAGTTGTGATTTAGCTTGGGATCTATATTTGTATTCATTACTTGGTAGATATTTTGTGAGATTCTAAGATATATCTATCCTTATATGCTTATGACCATTATGTTGACTTGTGATTTACATTCTTGTTAATTGCATTCTTGTTACATCATGTTGGCATATACCTTAGTCTACTTTAATGTTTGCTTATTTATTGAATTCCACGAGGAATGAAACCTAGATGTAATAGGGGTATCCATAAATTGGGACAGTATGAGTTTGTACATTTGGGTCACGGAGTCAATGTTACGATGACCCTACACTAGTTTAAGATAGGCTTTGAGCCCAAAGGGTTGTTGATAGAGATGACGTAGTAGAAAACTAGGGTTAGCGTAGTTCGCAACCTTAGAGTTAACGATAAGGTTCTATCTCTTTTCCTCTATGGGAAGAAGCATTAGTAGTAGAATGTCCGGGACATAATCGTACGAGGGACAATCAGATCTGCACAGATGGTAGGGCTATTGTTGCACTCCCCAAATTACGGAGGTGGTGCCTATGGAAGAATACATAGCACCCTTAAGAGTTAACCGTTGTAGTTGAGGAGACTGTAGATATAACGGAGGACAATCGCACACTTAGGGAGTTGATGGCTATGAACTTGAAGAATCAAACTCTATGAAATTTCTCCCCACCTTTGCCACCAAACGTGACTTGTAAGCTGAAGACCGACATGATCCAATTCCTACCTACATTCCATGGGATGGCCGGTGAAAACCCGAACAAGCACTTGTCTGAATTTCACCTTATATACACCAACATGAAGTCACCCAGAGTTATAGAATAATAATGCAACTTGAGATCCTTTCCTTTTCACTGTGGGATGCAGCCAAGGATTGGTTATATTATCTTCCGCAGAGATGTATCACATCTTGGATGGAAATGAAATGAAGGTTCCTTGAAAAGTACTTTCCGGCTTCTAAGTCCGCATGTCTAAAAACGCAGCTTTCCAACATTTTGCAAGTGGCGAACGGGTACCTTTATGAGTATTGGTAAAGTTTTAAGATATTGTTGACGAGTTTAGCCTACCATCCATTCAAAGAAGGTAATTTGGTGTACTACTTCTTCGAAGACCTTTGTGACGAGGATGTGGGAATGGTTAATGTGGCGTGAAATGGTTCCATAGCCAATAAGAGTCCAAAGGATACAATGGCATTATTCGAGGAAATGGCCAACGAGACAAGGAAATTTGGCACCCGATCCCGTGTGAAGATTTTAGATGAGCCGACCCACTCTCCTAAGTTAGAATTGCAAGTTTAAGCACTTTCCTTGATGATGAAAGAATTTATGAATATAAGAGCTCAAGTCAATGCAAGTGGTATATGTAGTCTTGATAATCCCACCCATACATGTCTGCAAGTGCTTGAAGATTTTGAAAAGCTTAAAGCGTTGGACTTCAATGGTGGAAATAGGCAATAATTTTCTATAGGGGCAACAACAAGGGTTCTGGGGGAACCAAGACAGAGATAGACATGACCCCTACGCAAATACCTTCAATTCTCGATACCACGATCACCCCAACTTCCGTTGGCAGAAGGAGACTAGACGGTTCAACCGAGGTGAACAACCTCAACCTCAACCCTACCCGAGGGTAAAAGGGCCTTCGAACAACAATGTTGCTTTATACAAGTTAGACCTGGAAGAGATTCTAGATGCAATAACTCAATTGGCAAAGAAGAGTGATGCTTTTGCGAAGTGGACAAGGAGTTAAATTTGGGAGCTTGACACTATAACCTTTTCGAGCATAAAAAATATCGAAGTCTAAGTCGGCCAACTTGCCACTTTGGTGAGCCTACTTAAGGATAGGGAATCCAGCAAGTTACCTTTCCAACCTTAGGTAAACCCAAGGAATGTTAGTGCATTAAAGTTCAGGAGCGGGAAGGAGATGCACGAGCCTGAAACGGAATCTTGCAAGAAGATGACTTGATTGTGGAAGGTAACAAAAGTAACTTTGAAGAGCGTAAGACAGTTGTAGAACAGGATCCCTCCAAAGAGCTCCCCACCATCAAGGCGCGGGTGATCCCTCCACCATTTTTCCTAGTGTACTTAGGGGATGACCAAAGGTGGAAATCAATGAGGCACACATTGCAAAGTCTTTGAGAAGGTCGAGGTTAGTATTCCTATCTTGGATGTGATTGGGAAATTACCTCTTATGCTAAATTTTTGGAAAAATGCATGTACTAAGAAGAGGAGTGAACTAACTAAGAAAGTAGGACAATTGAAAATAAGGGGAGTTGCTACTTTCGCTCAAAGGAAATTACCTAAGAAATGCGATGACCTCGGAATGTTTTCATGCCCTATTTCCTTAGGTGGTAAGTTAGTGAAAAAAAGCCATGGTTCATATAGGTGCATCTATTAATGTGATCCCTTTTAGTTTTTATGAGAACCTAGACATAGGAGAACCTAAGAAAACTAGCGTAATTGATCATTCATAAGCTAGCCCTAGAGGTGTAGTTAAGGATGTCATGGTTAGAGTAGGTGATTTAGTGTTTCCGGTGGACGTCTATGTCCTTGATGTAGTGCACAATGGTGGTGTGCCCGAAATATTATCGGGGAGAACTTTTCTCAAAATGTCAAGGGTCAAGATAGATGTTCATTTGGGGACACTAACCCTAGAGGATGGCATTGATAAGGTAGGATGAGATTTATAATTCTAAGCACAATTCACCGATTTCTTCTCTTATGTGCAATGTAATATCTTTATGTGACGAGCTTGTTAAATTTGATGACCCTTGCATGATTAACAAGAATGAATACCTAAATGAGTTCCTTGATGATGATGAGAGTGATTAGCAAAAATGCATGTTGAGCTTCAATTGTGATGGCCATGTTGACAATACCCATGCTATGTATGATTTTAGTGATGTCATTTTTATTGTGGATTGTTTTTCTATGCTCACTAACTTGCAACGGTCTATGGAAAATAGTGAGCACTTAAAACCCCTCAACCACCTCCTAGTCCCAAATACATGGCTAAGGATGGACATACTCTCTTTATGGTGAGGAAAGAGCATGAAGGTATGGGTGACATTTTGTGGAGGTCTCCACAAAGATGTAATCATGGGTGGAGTCGTGGATGACGACTTAAAAGACCCAATGATAGGTTTGTTTTAAATAGAATGCATGAAGAATGAGTCGTAAATAGGACAATTAAAATACAGTGTTTTTTCTTAATTTTCTTTGATATTCTTGGTAGTTAGAATTTGTGTTTTTTTTTCTTCTGAAACTCTATCTAATTGTTGATTCTAAGATCGAGTCTCTCATATTTTTGTGGAAGGAAAAGAGTTTTGGGTTAAAAAAGTGTAAGAAAGATGGAAGTGTTGGGAGGCACGGGTCGTTCCATAGCACGACTCGTGTAAGTTCATATAACACGAGGCCATTATGTGGCATGACCCGTGCCACTTCCTCGTGCTAGTCTGCATCTGGGCAAGATGCAGATTTCAAAATTTTGAATTTTAAGCCAAAAGAAGCATTTTTAGCCTATTAATGTCACATGTCTTTTACTCTCTAAGTATGTTTATGTTAATGGTACTTCACCAAAACACCAACACCTTCCTTGTGCATTAATTAAGAGAAGCTTTTGTCCCAAAAGTTTCTATTATTGCTT
This sequence comes from Rubia peregrina, assembly GCA_032355705.1. NCBI lineage: Eukaryota > Viridiplantae > Streptophyta > Magnoliopsida > Gentianales > Rubiaceae > Rubia > Rubia peregrina. Next base: position 7,793 of record JAULKK010286879.1, read on the forward strand.
AGACTAATATTATTCTTTTTTTCTTCTCTCCTAAATAACCCATTTTTATGTGATCCTTGATTCAGTGAATTAAATTTTAGAGCACCTTCCACCATTCATAAAGGCCATTTAATCCACTATTGGTCCTTCAAAAACACTCATTCTCACTTCCCATTTGGAAAAACTCAAAAATCGAGCACTTTTCTCTCAAAGGAGAGCATATTTTACTAACCAATGGTTGACTTAACAAAACTTAAGGTCCAACCTTTAGGTATCTATGTCAATTTACAAATGAAGTCAAGCCACGGTCGATACAACAAGACTAAAGGTCGAACCTTTGGGAATCTATGTAAATTTACGAAATAAACTAAGTCACGGTCGACCTAAAAAGACTAAAGGTCCTACCTTTGGTTATCTATTTAAATTAACTAAAGAAGTTAAGCCATAATAGACCTAACAAGACTAAAGGTCAAACCTTTGGGCATCTATTTCAATTTACGAAATAAATTAACCAACATTCGACCTAACAAGACTAAAGGTCGATGATCCTTTGGGCATCTATGTCAACTTACAAAAAAAGTCAAGCCACAGTCAACCTAACAAGACTAAAGGTCGAACCTTTGACCATTTATATCAATTTATAAAATAAGTCAAGAAATATTCGACATAACATGACTAAAGGTCGAACCTTTGGGAATCTATGTCAATTTAGGAATGAAGTCAACCAATGGTCTACCTAACAAGACTAAAGGTCGAACGTTTGGGCATCTTACGATAGTAGTCAACCAATGGTCGACTTTACAGGACTAAAGGTCAAACTTTTAGGAATCTATGTCAAATTATGAAAGAAGGCAAGCTACGATTGACCTAATAAGACTAAAGGTCAAATATTTGGGCATGTATGTCAATATACGAAAGAAATCTGGCCACAGTTAACCTAACAAGACTAAAGGTTGAACCTTTGTGCATCAATTTCAATTTACGAAAGAAGTTAAGCCACGGTAGACCCAAAAAAATTAAAGTTTGAAACAATTCAATAGTTGTCGACCTAACAAGAATAAAAGTAAAACCTTTGAGCATCTATGTCAATTTACGAAAGAAGTCAAGCCAAGGTTGACATAACAAGACTAAAGGTCAAACCTTTGGTTATTTATGTCAATTTACGAAAGAATTAAGCCAGATTCGACCTAACAAGACTAAAAGTCAATCCTTTGGCCATCTATGTCAGTTTACGAAATAAGTCAAGCCACAGTCAACCTAGCAAGACTAAAGGTCAAACCTTTATGCATCTATGTCAATTTATGAAAGAAGTTAACCAACAGTCAACTTAACAAGACTAAAGGTCTAACCTTTTAGTATCTATGTCAATTTAATTAAGAATTCAAGCAACAGTTGACCTAACAAGACTAAAGGTCGAACCTTTGGGAATCCATGTCAATTTACGAACGTAATTAAGCCACGATTGTCATTATAAGATTAAAGGTAGAGCCTTTGGCCATCCATGTCAATTTATGAAAGAAGTCAACAAATGGTCGATCAGGTAAGACTAACGTTCAGATCTTTGGACATTTATGCCAATTTATGAAAGAAGTCAACCTAACAAGACTATTGGAGTGACAATGCAACATCAGTTGCTAGAATCGATAGGCAAGCATGGAATCGAGCTACTACAAATACTAGATGGTTGAGCATTTACGGATGCACAGTGAGGTTTTTTTCATCCATTACATGTTCTAATAGCAATTCTTTAGGTTGAATTCTTAGTTTTAAATTTACAAAATAAATGCTGATTTTTTTCATGAATTGATATAATTGTGTTAAATGTTTTCTAATGTTCAGTGTAGATTCATTTTTAAATAATGTTATGTATAACCAATATGAAGTATTATGTATTGATTAAGGTTGATTCTGGGCAAGAGGGTCATTTTAGCAAGTACATACTATGAATATCTGATGTCGGCGATCAGTCGGTCCATACGCTGGAAAAAATATACCTGACTAACGTCACATGTATGGAGATGAATTCACGTTCATTCACTTTGGATGGTCAATTCATGCTATGTCTAACATAAGTCGACGTTGTTATATGACAGATGAAATGGTGCATCATAATTGAGCTTGATGAACCACCTCAACTCGAATGAGGACAATAATGGTAACTTTTACTTTCATAAAGTATTATTCATGTATTAGTATGATTAATTGGTGTATATTTTATATAGGGTACATCCCATTCCTAACATAAACTATAGTTTTTCTGCAATTGTAGTGACATGAAAAGAAGAATTATCAATGGATTTTCAATGTATGGATGAATGGACTTTTCAGGTTACTATTGTTAATGTCGTAAATAAATTATGCAATGGAGATTGCGTACTATTAATAGCTTGTATCACGGTTTTGTATTTTAAACTAATAGTTTGTACTGTAATTATGTAATATTTTGAACTAATTGGTTGTGTCAATTGCTTTTATTTCACATGAATTGAACATCAACTAAATAGTGTGACGTTTAACCAATATTTACGGCATCGAATACTACATAATCATGCAATCGAGCATAAAATACGATAATATGTCTACACTATCTACATTGCTGAGTTAAATGATCGACATCGTATGGGCCAGTACTGCATGTTCATATGATTGACGTTGGCTGATTTCATGAAAGGCTGATATCGTTGATGAAAAGGACTTATATTGCTGATGAAAAGGACCGGCATCGCTCACAAATTTGATTTTACCGACCGTAGGGTATCAATATAGAGCTGCGTTATTGGAGCATTTAATTAGACCGAAGTCGGTCTTAATCATCATTGTCAGTCATACCATAAACCAACCAATGCCACACTACATTTGATCCTTGTGTCAATTAAATAGCTTTTTACCTCTATTTTTTCCAAAAAAAACTGAGGTAAAAAAATACCCTTTTACCTATGTTATGAACTGTGGTAAAAAGTGAACATTTTATTACGCCACTATTTACCTCGACTCTTTAAAAAGAGAGAGGTAATAAGTCCCGCAGAGACGAGGTATAAAGTCATGTTTCTTATAGTATCTAGATACGAATTGAGGTTATAGTCATCCATTATATGCTTCAATTTTGGTGAAACTAATTTTATTTCTTTAAGAAGAAATTATTTAATCTTTAAATGAATTGTGATGGTTGTGTTAGATGTCTATTTTGTACATTGTGTTCTTTACTGTTGTTGTTTTGAATTTCATGTCATGTATTACTTATGAGGAGTTCTAGGTATAGGCCAAGGTTGATTGAAGACAAGAATGTTTTTGCTTGGTTGCTTGAATTATAGACGTCGGTCCCTAGCTGTCATTCCTACCGACATCAAAATTATATGTTGCCGACATCAGTCACGTAGAGTGCAGATTATTTATATGTGCTTTTCCTTAGAAATTTATGCTATAACTAACTTAAGTGGAGGTTGTGACATCACAGATGAAACGTTTGGGAATAGTACGAAAGATGCATATAATTGATAGTGGTAGATCACAACCTATCAAACAACATCAATGGTAACTACCACTTTCACCAAGGACATAAGTATTGGTGTTGTATATTACGATTCTTGTATTTTTTAATTTGAGGATGAGACAAATTATAAATGGACTTTCTATGTATTCATGGACGAATTAAGTTGATCATCGTTCAAATCTTTTTGGTAAACCCGTTGAACAAACTGTTCAAATCAAATATAATGGGACCATTTATTTCAACAGATATCGATTCCAAATATTAATCATGTAATACTCATACGAAGGTTTCTTATTTATTGCAAATACCGCATAGAGAATATGTAACAGAGATTCACAAACAATTACAAACCGACAATCAATAATGTTGTAGTAGTTTTTGTTTTAAGTTTGTAATGTTTTAGTGTATTGATGGTTGTGTGAAAGGTTTCCATTTCTCTTAAGTTGACCATCATATTATATTATTAATCATTTTCAGTCGTATGTCGATTCACTGTCAGTCAAAACTCACCGAGTGAGCAACATCAACTTTCGATTGACTATGAAGAAAGAAAATATGTCAAGCCTACCAAGGTCGCTAAAAAATGATCGACATCAGCCGTTCATAGCCAAAAATGGCGTCGCATTATTGTCGGTTAAATCCATTTTTTATCGATGTCAGACCATGCACTCAGGTTAGATGAATGTTTGTTTTCTTTTCTAAATCCCTAGTTTTGTTGACTTAATATGATCTAATGGACACTTTCTCCTCACGGGCACCTAGATATTCTTGTGTGAACTTATTAGTAAGTAGTTTGTGAAGAATTCAACATTATTTTTTAGAAGGCCATCCGAGAGGGTGGTAGAAGATATTTTAAGGCCATTTGCAAATACGGTAGCAAACAGAAGGCCACACGCCAAAAGCGTGGTAGTAGATGGAATTGAGCTGGAAAATGGTGGAGTATAAGTTCAACAATGTCAAAAATGGAAAGCGGCATCAACAAGCACAAACCAGCCGACCGACCAGCACCAACCGACACGAGCCAGCCCCACCAACATGGACCAGACCTTCTAGCACATCATGTGCCAAAGGCACCGAGCATAGACCATGCATTCCAGCACGGGACGTGCCACACTCTCCTTGCACTGACCATTTTTCATCAGCTGACCAGTGTTACCACAATTATTTGTGAAGCTAAGTATGGACATGGCCCACGCCCTTTCACAAGACTCGTGTCGTTTCAACTTAAAAAGTGCAAAGACTCGCCATCGGGGTGCGAAGAACGTAACGTTCCACACAGTTTAACTGATTAATAAGTGCTTCCATCTGACTGATCGTGCCAAATGACACAGGGCGTATAAATCAGAAGTTCAAACAGAGGACAAGTGAACGGCCCGTGTTGGCCGACACAGCCCGTGTCAGAACGAGGCTACATGGTCTTGCCATACCGACTGACCCTTGTCAGCATGAGGCTTCACGGCATGTGTCAGCACGAGGCCACCCGGATGGCACGACCCATGCCGTTTGCTGCAGCTGGTATTTTTTAGCCTATTTTAGGCCCTTTTCAAGGTCCAACTCCCTTCTACTATGCATAGAAACCTATGTCTTCCAGGGTTTAAGGGGAGGCTCATTTTAGACTCTTAATAATATGGTAGAGAGAGACATAAAATCTCTTCCTTCTCTGTAAAATATTTTTTCTTATTCTCATTATTTTCCTTTTGCCCAAAGGAATTGAATCCAATGAAATAGTTGGGTTCACTGCTTAGGGAGTAGTTATTTAACTTGGGGTTTGTATTCACAATTTGGGGTTTGTTTTGGGAAATTCTATAGATCAACCTATTTCTATGTGTGTATGATTATCATGTTGGATTGTTCTTCATATTCTTATTAATTTCATGATTGACACACTAAGATTCACACACACTGTATTCTACTTTCATGTTGTCGCACTTATTGACAACCCCCAAGGAAGGAAACCTAGATGTGCATGGGGTAACGATATTCTGGGACCGTATGGGTGCGTGCATGTGGGTTACCGATTAAACATCACGATCAACCATACACTAGTCTTAGCCAGCAATTTGGCCCGAAGGGTTACAGATAGAGATAGTGTTTGTAGCAAACTAGGGTTAGCGTGAGTCGTAACCCTTGAGCCATCTATAAGGTGCTTTATCCCATTTGCCTCTGTAGGCCTAGGGAGAAGCATTCATGGTAAAGTTCCCGAGACTTAATGATACGGGGGAGATTAAGATTTACACAGCAGACAGGGATGATGTTGTACTCCTCTAACTATAGAGGCAGTGCCGATGGAAGATTACATGTGCAACTTACGTGACAGGTATGGGGAAGTGTTGATCATCGACCTCAGTACGTTTCATAAAAAGTAGAATAGGCTTATATATATATATATATATCTTTAATGTGATAGAACCGAGGATCGAAACACAACAGTAATCATGTTACGTAAATACTCCCCAAGTGCTAGTTTAT
>JAULKK010286889.1:0-13728 GCA_032355705.1 Rubia peregrina
AGACCTTGTAGCTGTGCACAATAAATGTTTTTTGGCCCCAATTACGAAACAAATAGACTTTTCATATCAAAATACGAACACACAAATGAAAATGCACAAAGCATAACATTTTATATTTGTCAACATCGAACGAATAAGATTCCAAAAGTTAAAACTATATAACATAAGGGTAGGTATTCAAATAGTTGGAAAACCAAACTAGTACATCAAAGAAAAAGAAAAAATTGGGCCACAATGAATCCACCAAATAGCATTATAAGGGCCATAGAGGTCAGATTCTCAATGTTCTTTTGGGGAAAATCATAGTTTGGGGGAAAAAAGTCTCGGAGAAGCTGGAAAAACATGGTTTTCCCTAAAAATGAAAATGGACTAGGGATGAGGGATATAAAAATGACAATTAAGGCTTTTTCATTAAAGTTGTGGTGGAAGCTCCAATTAGGTGAGCCAATTTGGTCTAAATTATTGTGGTCATTCCCAATAACATATAGAGATTTACATACCTGGAAGAGAATAACTAAGGTGGCTGGACTGGGTGAAATGAACACTAGGATTCTTGTAAGAGATGGTAAATGTAGTTTCTAGTAGGGAAATTGGATATGGAATGGAATGCTAATTGATTGTTGGAAAGGACAAACCCCTGTCCCTTTTCAGCATCAGTTTTAGCATATTTCATTATTAGAAGGCAAGGTTTCACAAATGACTACCTACAATTCTTTCCTCTAAGTGTGGATTCAGCCTTATCTCAGGTACAAATCAAGACTCACATAAGTGACAGATTGATATGGAAATCAGAAATCAGTGGTACCTTTTCCTCCAAGTCTACATTCCAGGTAATGATAAATGTAAGAAGTCCAAGTAGGATTCTGCAATATACTTGGGCTACTCAGGTACCTCCCAAACTTTCTGTTTACTTTTGGAGATTGCTAAATAACCTTTTACCTTTTGATGATAACTTGATGAAGTTTGGTATTAAACTTGCTTCAAAATGCTGCTCATGTCTTAACTCAGATTCTATCTCACACTATTTTAATGACCGTCATGTTGCAATACAAGTGTGGGATAAATTGAATCAGTTCCTCATGTTACAGAACAAGGTTTTTACTAACATTTGGGAAATGTTAACATACTAAAAACCTAAAAGTAATCTGGATTCTACAAATGATACCCTCATTAGAATAGCTCATATATTTGTGTGTTGGGCTCTCTAGCTAGCTATAAATAGACGTATAAATGATGAGAAACATGTCTCAGCAGCAGTATTTGGAAAGAAGTCAGAGAATTACTGAGGGATTCTCTGATAGCTTTCCCTCTTAAGCAGCCAAGGTTTAACATCCATTATTGGATTCAATCTGGTATTGTTCCTTTTTCAGTAGGAATAGAAGAACTTTAACTTTGACAAAATGGGATAAACCTATAAATGAGAGATATAAAATAAACACTGATGGTTCATGGAAACAAAATTCACAGATGAGTGGTCTGGCTGCTATTATTAGGAATGACTCAGAAGCATTCATATATGCGAAGACTAAGATGGAATCTAGTAATTCACCCTAATAGAATAGATCATGGCTATAAAGCTAGGGTTCCAACTTGCAAATGAACTTCAAATTCCTCTTCAGGATCTCAGTGTGGAAGCTGACTACAAAATGGCAATTACGGCCATAAGGAATCCAGAAACAGGACCCTAGTCTATATACCATGATTTGATGGAATTGCAACCTTTATCTTATGCCTTAGATTTTGTGTGCTAGGAATCTAATCAGCTTGCGGATATGCTGGCTAAAAGATGCAGGGATCAAGCCATGGATGGAGAATGCTTGCAACAGAATCTGACTCCAAAAGAAAGAGGACAACTCCATCTAGACAAGGTTAGACTTCCAAATTTCAGAGTCGGTGAGCAAGTTAACCAACATTGCGGGCAAGTTATTTTGCAAAATCTGGGCTAGTATTGTAAACACGTGCTCTTTTTCTAATCATGTCACTATGTATAGTCTGTTTGTATCATTTTGTATAGCCATGATAGTTTTTTCCAACCGTTGAAATGAAATTCGGCCAAGGTAACGTTCGACACTAGGGGTGGAGTTCCTTACACTTGGGAGCACTTTATAACGGGAGTTGGTTTTCTTGAGAATCAAGTTTTTTGGACTCAAGCTAGCATCACATAGGCATCGTTCAAAGTATGAATGTTTTGTGTAACATGGACAGGTTCTTGGTTTCATAGGTTTAGGGTGCCTATAAATCCCCCCACCCAGGTGGCCTTAATTTTAAAAAAGGAAAAACTATCTACGCTTTAATGCACGAGATGAACCGGAAGATGAGGAAGTACCACAATGACGAGATTTCTCAGCATCACGTTCCTTAGATATAATGCGATCATATCGTAATTTCATGTACAAATAGGTAAGATGCCATGTTTGACCCCTTCGTTCCATACGATCAAGATACTTCGCATAATATGCCTTAAAATCAGTTATATGGCCAAATTCCTAGCTTTCAAGCTGTATACTCATTAAGTCAGCAGTGTCTTGATAATTCTTGTTCATGGCCTCCAAATTGCGTACTTCCTCCTCAAAGTGGAGAATATTCAATCTAACTGACCCGGGCAAGTTAATTCTCTGCCAGCCGATATTCATAGTCAGATCTCCACAAATAGTAGAACCACGAGATGATGATGAAGAACCTCAAGCTTATCTTTGTAGTTAGCACAAGCATATTCAAGTTGTTGAACACATGAATCAAGATTATTACACTCAACACGAAGATGGTCATTCTCTCTTTGTAGTTGAGTATTCAAAGAAAATTGTTCATCAAACCTACTCTGCCACCCAGCTGAGGAAGAAGAGAGACGATCACACTCGTCCTATTTTTTCTTAAGTTGGTACAATAAATTGTCAATGCAGTAACACTAATTGGCAATGATCAAAGTCTTTTGATCAGCTTCGCGGGCCTTTCTCGTAGAAAAATTCTTAGCCTCTTCTTGTTGACAAATTATTTTAACCATGCTCAATTGTTGTCGTTTAATAAGATAGTTCTGTTCAGCAAAAATTCTTTCAATTCATGAATAGAGTCTTATGTATCCTTTAGAGTCTTCTTCCATCCAAGTTCCAGATTGTTAATAATAAGTAGCATATACTTAAGGTGGATACCTAATGATAGTACCCATTCATGAATGCGACCAAGAAGATTGCGAGAATGCAAGTATAAGCAGACAGATTCAAGATCGATTCAGCTACGAATGATATCCTTGTCCAGAGATTTAATATTATAACATTCGGGTACGAACTTGTTGCAAGGAAAAGTCACAAAAGAAGATGGAGATGATGAAGAACTAGGAATTAGCCACCCAAGACGTAATGGAATGGACTCCATAGCAGAAAATTTATTAGCAGAAACTAGCCTAAGGTATTCCTTGGTTAAAGACTGAGTAGCTTCAACTAGCCTGATTGGATAATGCGAATGAGGAGAGATAAACCCAGGGCGATGATGGAAGCGGATATTAGATCCCAAAGAGTCAAAACATTTCAAAAATTTATGGTCAACCAAAATATCAAAACCCAACATATAAATAAATACGATGAGAAGTTGCAAATTTAGAAGGGCGATACAAAATTTATATCCAAGATAGTACACACAACGCAGTCATACATTAGAGTGTTATTACAAATTACAAATATAAATAGTCTCAAAATCCATAAAACTAAGATCAATTAACTTTAGAGTGAGAAGCAGTCGAATGCTGGACAACGGGAGCAGAATTCTCCTTGTTTGCATGCTGAGCGGAAACATCATTGTTCGCATTGGCCTTAGGATTGGAAAAGGCCCAGGAACACGAGAATTGAATGGAAGACCTTCAAAATAATGAACTTCTCACCTTTTCAGATCAGCCACAGAGGGTAAAGAAGGAAAACCAGCGAGGTGGGACAACAAGGCATAAGGATGACCAAAATTAGAAATGATACTATTGAAACCATCATTAAGCATAACCTTCTGTTGCTCCCATACTGCCTGAGACTTGACCAGTTTAGGAAATTTCTTAGCTTTCAAAGTAGGGTTCAACCCATGCACTAACCAACGTTTTGAGTAGAGGTAGAAAATTCCTCAAATAAATTGTAGAAAGACTTCGTCTTGACGAGCTGACCAAAAAGGACTTGAGGGTATCTAGGTGAAATAGGACCATTAGTCAGCATCTCCTCCAGCTTGGAATGATGCTTATCATATTCATTCTCAATGGCCAAGGCACGCTCCTCAGCAGAGTGTGCAAGCTCTTCAGCAGCTTCAAGAGAGACCATCATATCTGCATACTTCTCCTCACTGGTTTGACATTTTTCTTGGAGCGAACCATCTCCCTTAGTGAACTGCGTAACTCGTTCACTGACAAGCTGAATACTTTCACCAATCTTATGATAAAAATACACAAACAAATATAACAATTAGATATTGTAATAGAATAACACCAAATAAAATCAAATATAATTTTAAAACTCTTAATGAACATACCATGGACATTGTCTCATGGAGTGAAAGTTTTGACAGAGTATCAGGAATGGTTCCTTCTACCATCAAGTTATGGCTTCGAGGTGGAAGCTTAGGACGAGAATGGTTACTAAGCCTCTTCTTCTTAGGGGGACTCAAAGATGCCTGAAGGTTCACTAGATTGATCCATTCTCCTCCTTCTTCTGGAGGTATCTGCAGCATTATCAATAGCTACTTCTGCCCCTTCAGTGGCGGCAACTTCTGCAGTATTTAATTGATAATTAGCTTCGCCACTATTCTCCTGGAGAATTTCATCGGTAATGGCATCAATAATTTGAAGGGGTGGGACCTCCGTCTCTTAATTATCATCATCAGGAAAAAAAGTTCTCTCAATGGAATGTTTAGTTGAATCCATATCTGCAATCCAACATACAACATTAGTCAGACAAAGACACAGACACAGAAATAATAATATAACGTGAAGAGTAAAAATAAAAAGTACAGCAAATGGAAATGACAAAATAACACGAACACCTTCAATCTCAGAATCAGCATGGTGAAGACATATTGAATGTTCGCTGAGTCTTAAAGCAACTGCAGAGTTAGCATTAAGACGAACCCCAATCCTAGAAAGTTTGGACTTGGGAGTATTATAGTTCCAAACTGGAAGGTTCTGTTTGGTCCCATTACCAAGTTTTAAATAGAAAGTTTTTATGCCACACACCATAGTTATAGGAATTTCACTGAAAAACTTAACATTGGGAATGACTGGATAAAAAGTGAATCTATCAGATGAGTTTTTCACCTTACAAAGTTGATACGGACTACATAATAGGTCAATAAAAAAACTTGGGTATGCTCACACGGGAGATAGAAAACAACAATGATTGAAATACCCTTAAAATGAAACTAAGATAATGCAATTCGATCACGTGAGAGTAGGTCTACGATGTACTGGGACAAAGGAAAAGCCAGTCCAACTTTAAGATAATCCGGATAACAGGAGATAAAACCAAGAGGAGGAGTGTGAATACTATTAGAGTTATCATGAGCCTAAGCTCATACCAAGATTAAAAAAAAGGGAAATTATTTTTTAAATTTTCAAGTGGTAATTGGAAAGAATGCTACTGACGGTAGAATAAACGGTGAGGTGGTTGGAATCCTCCCCGGAGTTGGCATCATCAATAGGGACATATTTTACAGAAGAATCAGCAACATTAGAGGTAAACATAACTCCTAAGATATAAATGAAAACTCTATCAATTAGAGTGACAAACAAAAAGATATATTCCGGTGAAATTTGAGAAAATGAACACATAATACACACCGAGAAAAAAGAGGAAGAAGAAAACCAATTGGAGAACTTCCAGACTAAGATGGAGAAACAAAATTGCTAGAATAGAGACACCATACAAGTTTAAAACTATAAGGATCGTCTTAGAAAAGGAGAAGATTAACACCAAGGAAACTTACGAGTTTATGGAATACGACAAGGAGCTGGAGCAATAAAGAAGGCATGAAGAAGATGAAGAATCCAAGAAGGTCATGGAATTTAATTTAAGAAACTGAAAAACCAGGAGGAGTCAAATCAACCAGGAAAGTAATGATGAATGTCTGACATAAAGTAACTTACCTTTTTAGGAATACGAGAAGCTGGCGGTATGTGGATGAATGCTATACACTGAATACTGACAGAGTCAAGTCATCAAAATCAAAGAAATTATAAAGAGGGGAAATATAACAGAACGAGAGGAAATCTCGGAATGGTACAATGAATAAAGAGGAAGAAATATAGGTTCAATGAAACAAAATCTCAAACATTTAAAGTACGACACATATAGTAAAGATTGAAATTCAAAATTCAAAATCAGAAACCCCAACAAAATCACAAGTATAGCCAAGAAGCAAGCAACACTTCGTGAAGGCAATCTTGGTTACATCAATGACGAACATATTGTTACAGCTTTAAAAATTCATGAAACAACACAAGTGAAGTCATTGCTTCGTGTTTCCAATGCTTCATGGCTAGGGGGCTTATGGTTTATACCTAGCCCATGGACCATATCACTAACCCACAAATTAAATGTTAGTGGCCCTTAGGCGCAACTCAGGAATGAAACATTGGTAAGGTTAATGAACCAAGAAAAATGGAGCTTTGTTAGAAAGTCTTGACCACGAGTCGATAAAAGCATAACCACGTTTGAGCATTCAACCACGAACCAAATTTGTAGGAACCATGATGTAACCCACAATCTCAGAAGAATATAATACGGAACCACGATTGTAGATATCTATAAATACAAGAAGAGTAACATTGAAGAAGGTAAGTGAGACTACACAGAGAAATTATGATTCTCTGAAGGAGAGCACTGACTTGATTATCAAAGTATTTTCCTTGGAATTCAGGATATGTTTTGCAGAAAGAGACAACATTCAGTGAACAAAAATTGCTTTGCATGATCAGGAATACCATATCTACCAGCATTCATTTTAGAGGTGACACGTCTTTCTTGCACCGGTACAGTGTATCCCAGTGCTATGATTTTACATAGGCACCAACACACTGCCAACATACTGATGCTAGGGTTTTCCCACCATTTTATTATGCGCTAAAACACTAATAGCACCGGCAATCATCTGATATTAGTATTACCGCTTCCAGTAAAAATTAATTCCCTAAGACTTTTTCTCTATGGGACTGGATTACTTAACTTTTACATTTACTACCAGTGCTATGTATCATCTACAACGATGGTTTTAGGCTCTGTATTCTGGGACTAAAATTGCAAATAGGCAATGGTTTCCATATTTTTCATCATAAAACCAATGCCTTTCATCATTTCAGCACCATTTTTCCCTATAGGGCTCAGGTACCGGTGCTTATGTACCTGTTTTCCAGTAGTGATATGTGGTTTTAATAAGGAAAATGTCAGTTTATAATGTGAGGAGTGTGTTCTTTTTTGTTTTAAAAAAAGGAGTGCTCCTAATTTGAAAAATATTAAAAGAGAGAGTTATTTAAAGCCTGAACAAGAAAACAAAGAAAAACTTCTTTGTTTTTCTTCATTCTCCATGTAGTATGAAGTCTACTATGGGGCATTTTGTGTTAATTTTTTTAAAGTTTTAAAACAGGAAAAAAACACCCGACTAAGTAAAAAACCTGAAAGGGCGACTTAGACAAAAATGGTAAAGGCTTGAATAGGTTGAAAAACCTATGAAAAAATGAGAGGCCAAATGGTTCGAAAAAGGTTATGGTGAGCTTTGAAAAACAAAAAAAAAACTGTGTAAAGTTAGGATGAAAATCCGAGAGGTCTCCAAGGAAAAAATGAGAGGAAATGAAAGAAATTGAGAGAAATTAAGCTTATTCTATATTCTCTTGGTTTGTCTTTTGGTAACTTCTTTTGTAGAGTAAGCTAATTTTTACACATTCGCATGATTGAACCTTGCCTTTGAATGTCAAGTTGGTTGTATAGATTACTTAAGTTTTTTGGGATATGAGAGTGTGGGAGATTCTTATGTCTTGGGGGCTAGAATAGTCTAGAAATAAAATGTTGGGTTCTTTGGAAAAAACCTTTGCATGCTAGTGTACGCTTAGATCTTTGCTTGTTCTTGTACACTCGAGGATGAGTAAAGGTTTAAATTTTGTGGATTTGATGAGACGTTAAATTCATGTATTTCCTAAGGCATTTAACATTTCTTTTATAATCTTTTGTGTGGTAAATTGTTTGATTTAGGTAAGTTTACATAACAATGAGTTTACATGACCATTTGTAGTTTTCATATCTAAATCCCTCATTTTGTAGCTTACTTTAGATCTAATGCATTCTATGTCCCTACGAGCATCTAGATCCGTTTTTGTGAGCTTTTAATTTTAGATTTCTCGTAGATACTTAAAACTATTTAGAAGGCCATTTGCAAGAATGCTAGTAGATTTTAGAAGGACATTCGCAAGGATGGTTGTAGAGTTATGGCCACGAGTTAAACACGTGGTAGTAAATGGATGTGCCAAATATAATTAATCAAGTCTGAAATAGACGAATACTTGCACAGCCCGTGCCATGCCAAGTGCCGAGAAAAATAATTCCAGGTACGGGCCATGGTCTTTTGCACAAGCCCCGCACTCAGAAGAAGAACCTACACTTTAGTCCACGACCCGTGAGCTTTTGTGCGGTAGCATGCTCAAAAGACAAAGACAAAGATTCCAGATCGTGACCCGTGTGCTTTTGAACGACCCGCTAACTTAGGCTAGGACTCACCCTTCAGTCCGCGCTACATGCTCAGTATACTCAAGGAGGACTTCCAGTCTGCAACCCGCGTGCTTTTGCGCAGGTTGTGCACTATTGCACGGCCCATGCTGACATGGCTGCTAAGGTTTCCTTGTTTTTTGGGCTTTTCTAAGGCTCAATCCCACCTACTATATAAGAATCCTTTAGTCTCCTATGATTTAAAAAGAATTTTGGTCATTATTACTAGATCTAAGAGTAGGTTTGAAGAAGGAGACTATCTTCTCTCTTCATTTATTTCTCTAGTTTTATATTATGGCATTGCATATAACGATTTCTTGGATTCAATGTCTCTAGAGTAGTTTATTTCTTTGGGTAGTATTTGTATTCATGACTTGATATTAACTTTTTATTCATGACTTGATATTAACTTTTGTGAGATTCTAAGATTACCCTATCTTTATGTCCTATAAAAAGTTGTGCTTGATTTGTGCTTTACATTCTTGTAAGATCTATGCCATGTTATCTTCTATGATGCATGCTTAGATTCATGTGCTATATGATATCGTGCTAGGCTTAATGTTATTTGGGAATGTTAGGTTAGGGCTATTGTACGTTCGAGAGCATTAGAGAGATGAGTGCATTCATGCTAACTTGAGAGTACAATCCCGATCGTTAGACTCTAATTCAAATTTGCTAGTTGCGTGAGTGATTGCATGTTAGGATTTAAACAATCCTACCGAGGAGAAACCCTTGGCTCACCTCGATAGATGATTGTTTTATTTTATAGCGGCTAGGGTTGGTTTGTAGAGACTAAGTTCATAGAAACCCTAGTATTATCACAAGATGCCAATTCCTTTGCTTCTCTACTTGGGGTTAGTGTCCATAGTAGAGTTTTGGGGATGTATTGTCCTCACTCTCGTATCTAATGGATGTGACCTATACGAGGCTTAGTTCCTTTAATAAGGGGCACATTAGCATCGGGAGTGAGATAAAAAGGAAATATGAGCGGATCCAATAGGTCGATCAATAAAATTTCCCTAACTACAGAGGTGGTGAGGTGGATCTTTAGTGGAGCTGAACCTTTGTGTGACAAACATTGAGAATTCCCGTCCACCTCCACACTATATGACGTAGGCTCGAAATAGGTTATATGTCTTACATGTGATAGAATCTAGGATCAAATTCATCAATTTGTCATGTTACGCAAGTACCCCCAAGACTAGTTAATTATAATATAATCCCCTTGTTTGCATGCTTTGTAGTTGTTAGACACAAACACCACCTATATGTTTAAAGCACTAGTTAAGTGAGCACGGAGAAACATATAAAATTTCTATCTTTGAAATGTGCATGCGGGTAATTTGGTTTAAAAAAGAACAACCCCATGGGTACGGGTCATTAATCCTCTCTCATTCTCCTACCGTGTCAGAGAGGAGGATCGTTCACTCTGGCCACACTGCTTGCAAAATTCACCAGTGATGTGTCTGCTGGTACCAGGTTCTTCCTGGTGTTCTTATCCATTTTTTCATAACACTACCAGTATATATCTCCACAGAGCTCCTCCATCTACATACCCCTAGTGGAATCTATAATCCATTATCGTTACCGATTCGGAATTTGCTGGTCGATTTGGTATAGGGTCGTGGACTCCAAATGAAATAACTTCGTCTGCA
Source organism: Rubia peregrina (assembly GCA_032355705.1). Taxonomy (NCBI): domain Eukaryota; kingdom Viridiplantae; phylum Streptophyta; class Magnoliopsida; order Gentianales; family Rubiaceae; genus Rubia; species Rubia peregrina. Next base: position 10,370 of record JAULKK010286889.1, read on the forward strand.
TCCAAGTTTTTATTCACCGATGCCACTTGCGGTGTTAGCCTACAACGTGCCCTTCTTGGGACGCTTCTCTCCCGTATTCACTCCTTCCGATAATGGCATATATGTTTGTCACCATGACAACCTGACCACCATCCTTGGGAGTAGGCTCTCTGCTTTTCCTCTGCCTCTATACATGTCCTTCTTGACTTCAAACTCACCTTTCCCTTATTTAAGTCTCGACGGCGATCAGGTGACCACTCTTTGTTTCATGTGTGTCCTGGCCTATTATATCCTCCTGCCTTGCTGTAGCCCCGAGCCTACTCTGAAAGCTTTTCTTATTGTATGCTCTTGCATACTAGGCCAGATATGCGAGTTGTCCACTCTTGAAACACACCTCCATGGATTTCCTGATATGAACACAATTATTTATATCGTTTCCATGGTGCCCATGGTACTCAGAGAACTGCTTCCTTTCCCTCTTATGGCCCCCATCCTCATTTTTTGTGCAGGCTCCAGGATTCTTTTGGCTGCTAGAAAAGCCAGGATTTCCTTCGGTGTTTTGATGAAGGGTGTGAACCTCCTGTCAAATTTTGGTATGTTTGCCCTCTCATGTTCTGTTTTGCATCCGAACCTGTCTCCACTTGTCTCAGATATTCTGGCCACTGAGCCTGTATGTACATTTTTTCTCCTTATGTATGTTGTGTTAGCCCTGCTAAAATTATCAGTAAACCTCTCCCAGTATTCTAATAGGACCTTGCTTGATTTCTTCCTGATTGCTATTAATCGTGTCCTAGTCTTTTGAAACTTCCATCTTTTCATTAAACGAGCCAAGAATTTCCGTTCCAGCTGCCTGAGGTTGTGTATGATATCTTCCTCCAGGTTCTTAAACCAAAATATAGCCTCCCTAATCTTCATGAACACCTTACACCAAATGGCATGTGGTATTGTGAATATGGCCATGTTGGTCGACAAAGTGTGAAGATGATCCTCTAGATCATACACCCTATTGTACTTTCCCATATTGAGAAGAATGATTGCACTAAGAAGAGAACTAAGCCTATTATGAAGGTAGGGAAAGTTAAGATAGGGGGAGTATCCACTTTGTGTCACAAAAAGTTGCCAAAAAAATTGTGGTGACACCGAAATATTTTCCACTCCCATTAACTTATGTGGTAAGTTAGTGGAAGAGAGTATGATTGATTTATGGCCATATATTAATGTGATACCATTTCCCCTATATATAAAGATCTTAACCTATGTGAACTCCAAGAGACTAGAGTTATAACCCAACTAGCCAATCACTCTCAAACTAGTTAAAGATGTCTTGGTTAGGGTAGGAAAGTTAGTATTTCCCTCGGACATTTATGTTCTTAATATGACGCACGATGGAGGTGCACCCTATTACTATTGGGGAGACCATTTCTTTAGACATTATGAACAAAAATAGATGTCCATAATAGAACACCTACCTAGAGTACAACGAGGACAAATTTGGTTTTGAGATAGGTAAGTCTAAGCATGCCTCTACTTCTTCTTTCTCTTACAATGGTATAAATTTCTGATATAATGTTGATGATTCTCACGTTGTTGGTGAACTTGTTAAGCATATTGAGCATATTCAAATATTACCTGTTATTGATTTGATTGGTGAAGTTTTTGTTGATGATTTGGATGTAAAGTATAATGTTAAGTGTCCTTATGCCTAGGGATGATGCTTGTGCTATTATTTTTTACACTAACATGTTGCGGGTTAAGGAGAATTAAAAGGAGTTTAAACCTCCTTCACCTCCTCCCATACTCAAAGCAAATCCATAGCCTTCAACAATGGTAAGAGGTGAACATGGGTGTTTCGAAGCTCTTAAGGTGGATGGTAAGGATTAACATGTGTGGAGACCTATCTACGTAGATGCTATTGTGGGTAGATTTGTAGATGGTTACCCCGAAGACCCAATGTAGGTTTTATCTGATGATTTTATGAACTTGAAAATAAGTCATGAGGACGATAATGAATATACAGTTTTTTTTCTTTTCATTTTCCTTGATTTTGTGTTAGCAGTTTGTTTTGATGTAGCTTTTTGTGTGTTTTATGAGGAATTTTTGAGAGCAAAACAATACTACGTTGGGTTTTGTGTTTTTGGTGACTGTAAATTAAAAAGTGGACTTGGGAAGAGAATAGGTGTGCTGAAAGCCCAAGTCAAGATCATAAGAAATGAACCTTGCCAATGAATATAGTTCAGCAAGAACTGTGCCAGATAATCTCTGTTGAAGGTGCTCATAAGGCATGAACCTTTCCAACTTACATGGTCCTTTCCTTAAGAGCTAGCTTAGCGAATTCAAAGTCCAACCGATCTGTTCCACATGGCACAGTAGCTTTCTCTTCTCTGATTAGTTCTGCTGATTGGCACGGATCAAACCATAGCAAATGCATCTGCAGATTTGATTTTCTTCTCTTTGTCCCTTCTTCTTCTCTCTCTTCACCATAACTACATTCATCTTCTACCTTCCTCTGAACCTGAGACAACCCACCTTACCCAAGAATTTCTAATCTTTAACCAAAAACATTCCTACATCATTCTTCCACATGAATTGCATAAACCCACATTCATAGTCACCACGATTCAATTCTATATCACATCTAATCCATAAATCTAGATTTTGGACATTTTTTAAAAAGGAGGCAAAACTTTTATATCTTTTTGGCCTCCAACTCTCCAAGGTCCAAATCTGGGTAAAAGCTTTAAATATTGAATTTATTTTCTTTTTATGGCATATTGTGAATTGATGATTTTAAAATTTAAAAAATACAGAAGAAATGGGCTTGAATGTTGGTGATTCTTTTCTTGCATGTTAGTTTATGTGTGGGGGATGTGTTTGAATAGTTTTTGTACTTGTGGAATAAGGATTTTTGTGTGAGGGTTGCTCTTTGCAGTCATCTTTTTACTCCTTGCAGTCCCAAATTCAGTGTGAAAAGACAAAAATGCCCAAGTAAGTTTTTGTCTTAAAAATGAAGGCCCAAATGAAACTTTTAAGAACTTGAAGTAAGGCCCCAACTTTTTCAGAACTTGAAGTAAGGCCCCAACTTTTCAGAACTTGAAGTAATGCCCCAACTTTTCAGAACTTGAACTTGAAGTAACTTTTCAGAACTGGAAAAAATCGGAGGGAAAAGATGGCCGGACGCACGGTTTGTGCGTCCCATAGAAGGCCCGGACGCACAGTTTGTGCGTCCCGTAGAACACCCGGACGCACGATTAGTGCATCCCGTAGAAGGCCCGGACACACGATTTGTGCGTCCCATAGAAGGCCCGGACGCACGATTTGTGCTTCCCGTAGAAGGGCCGGACGCACGATATGTGCGTCCCATAGGAGGCCCGGACGCACGG
>JAULKK010286898.1:0-13728 GCA_032355705.1 Rubia peregrina
CCGCATTGAAACCCCATTGTAAATTTCGTGGTTTCAGTTTCGAATTGAAACCACTATGAAACCCCCCATTGCATATGCTCTTATAGCCCACTTTTTACTCGGGTGTTTGGCCATAGAAATTCAATTTTGCATTTAATTTTTTTTAATGTCATAACTTGGATGGTTAATGAAGGTTAATTTTGTGATTTTGCGTACACAAATAAAAAGAGGAGAATGAACCAAAAAAAAGGGTAGAAGAAGGGAGATTTTGGGTTAGATTGAAAGATCTTGAAGTTTCAGGACAGGACTAAAGAGGGAGAAGATTTACAATGGTTCTTGTTATTTTCTAGCTACCCTATTTAGTGATAATCTCTTCAACATATACAAATTGGGATTACTCATATCTGTGTTTCTAAAGGCCTTAGTATCGCACAGACATGTTTTTTGAACTGTAAAAAAAAATTCTGAGGTTGAATAGAAAATTACATTTTTTCCCTCAAAATGTCAACTAAATTTGAACTTTAATGGATTGACTAGATGGAAGTGGCACGACTCAACACTTGCGTAAAATGGTGTTATACCACAAATAAAAGTGACAGTGACAAGAGTGAATTGAGTTTCATGTGGAGCCATGGCAGTACTTGTGTAAAACGGTGTTATACCACCACTTAGAAGCTCGCAACCAAGTTTTCCAAGAATCTGACTCGTCTCCACAGATAAAGGCAGCTTCTAAATAAAGCTCATGCAATGTGTTTCCAAGCATGAGAAGGAGCAAGTAATGGTCGTAAGAATCCATGGGTGGCAATGTTTAGCTTTGTTCTTGTGACATATTCCAAGGGACTTCATGAAATTGGTTATGTCCCACTTGATACCTAACCAGAACATAACAGACGAGGTGGAATGTGTACCTGAAGCTGAAACATGCATTGTAGACATTATTTGTTTTCTAATTCCAGCCTTGAGTGTGATCAAACTCTGAGCAATATGATCTTCTGCATAGCTTGACTCCAATTGCACTAACCAGGCTAGCTGTACTAAACAAATAGCAATGGCCTTAAAATGTACGTTTCACTTGCATTCAAATCCTGCTGCTCTATTCTCAGTGCGTTTCTATATTGAATATCAAAACTTAGGCCAAGAAACTTTGTGGTAGTCCTTTTATGCAGCAATGCGTTATTTAGTCTTTGATCTAGTTAAAACTTGAGGAACTAATGATTTGTCTTGGCTACCTACAACAGCTCTTTTTCATTAGTTGGCACAAAAGGATTTCCTTACATAACCTATAGGTTGTTATTGAGTACAACCCTCATACCTCTTTCACTAGTGTTAATACCAAAATTTATAGTAAGTTTAGCGATGATCCGCACCAGCCCAACATGCACTTGAACCTACAGGACAGGCAGACACAAGGTCGTGCCTGCTCCGACGCTTCGGTTAGCCATTGATGCCATGTATGAACGTGTCTAAGTGAATAGTGAACTGGTAGGAAAATCTTATCTAGTGTCACACCCCTTTTCTCGTTATGTGGTTTGGTGGTTGATGGGGCTGGAATTGTCCCATCAGCACCCGTCAAACCTCTTCTTGTCTGCCTCCACGCCCAGGGATGCTACCTAGGCTGGCAGGCCTCATCCTTTGTCCTTTCTCATTATTGCGCCATCAGGCCCATGCATTATCAAGTTCCCCTAGCCAATGACCTGATTGGGTGAGTCGACGAGAGGCCAGTGGCTAAGACGGAGCCTGGGTTTTCCTTGTCATTCCGAGATGCCCATGGAGCAGGTAGCGTCCCTGGGAGCTGCTTCCTGTCTTCCCTGGGTATTTTGGCTGTCTTTTTGGTTTTTGAAACCGTCCGGATATCTTCCACGTGTCCCTTTCTGACCTTTCTGCACGATGGCTGCGTAATTTTTGCTCCCTCACTAGGCGGTTATCATTACTTTTTTGTCACCATGTCCTTGGAGAAATTAACTTGTTCTGGATGCTTTATCTTCTTTCCTCTTTCCTGCCCATTCGTATTTTTACCATTTTCTTTTCGTCGTTTCCCCCTTGCACTTTCGTTTGCGTATATTTCAGTTATAGGGTACATATTAGTGTGGACCAAGTGAAAAACATCATCTCTTCTACGTGGATATGTTGGTCTAACGAAAGAAACTCGGTGTTGCTTTCTAACTAAACAATCAGTGCAATGGTTAAGTGGTGTACCCTTTATGTTCGGGAGGATATTTTTCCGAGTGAAAATTTGCAATCACTTCTCGCTCATATAGCCAAGCCTTTTCTGTCGTAGCTCCAGACTTGTGTTCTCGTGAGTAACATTAGTCTCTCTCTTGCAAATTTGTCCTTGCATGACATAAAAGGATTAATTTTTCTTCCATGGCTAACAACCATGTTGCCACTAGTGATCTCCCATTTCCATTCTAAAGTGGCTTGCCATTCCAGCATCGTCAATCTTCCCTGCCGAGATAAGGTTGAGCTGCATTTTTTAAAGATGTATTATGCCATTCAGCACGAGCTTGCATCATGTGTTGTCTTCAAGAGATGTCACCCAAGCCAACAATTTTACTGGCTACTTGATTTTCCATTTTTACAACACCGAAGTCTTCACGTTTATAGCACAAAAAGAGCTCTTCATGTGGGGTAGAATGGAAAGAAGCTCTAGGATCACCAATACAAAAATAATCACCAAATGGTGAGATTGACTTACTCGTCCATTATGAAGACATCACCATGCTTCACAGATGCAACAACATTAGTGCTATCCTCTTTCTTCTTCTTTGTGTCAATTCGGTCTGGTTTAACCGTTCCATTCTTCTGGTCTCTCTTGAGATTGCGGCATTCACCTTTCTCATTCCCCTCCTTAACACAATAGTAATAAGTAACTTGAGAATGAGATTTTGACCGCCCTCGTGATTTGTCACGTCAACCACTTTTATATCTTCTATGTGACTCACTTCTACCTCGATTATCAATCACGTTAGCCTCCGAATAGGTAGATTTGCCAAGTTTTTTTCTTCGTGCTTCTTCATTGATTAAGTTGTTAGCGACACCATCCATGGTAAGCTTTCTTTTTTGAGCCAAGTTGCTTAGTGTCACCACCAATGTGTCCCAACTTTTAGGTAGTGAGCTTAGAAATAACAAGGCTTGCAACTCATTGTCGATTTTTATCTTAATCTTTCCCAATTGGTTCATAAGCCCCTTGAAGTTATTCAAGTGCTAGATCATATTTTGTCCATCCTTGTACTCCAATTTGACCAATCTTTTTACTGAGTGAACTTTCTTCTATGGTGTCTTCTTTTGAATAATGAACTTAAGTTTTGTCCATAGCTCAAAGTCATTGGTGTAAGTGAAAACATCCTCAAATAAGTAACGATCAATGTAGTTGTGAATAATGGCGATCATGTTCCTATTTAGGAGCTCTCACATTTTATCGCACTTCTCTTCCGGCTTGGTTTCCTCCAAAATTGGTTCATACAAATCTTTTCAGAATAAATGATCCTCCATCATGGGCTTCCATTATACATAGTTCTCTTCATGAGTTTGAACATTTCTCTATCATGAGTGATACTTGCCTCCATCTTGTCTCACACAAGAACCTAGCGCCGATCAACCTTGTTCAGATACCATTGTTGGGAAAATTTGATATTTCTCTCTTTGTGTGATCAAGATGACTAATGAAAAAGAAAGAAAAATGAGACACCAAAATTTGGTTACTCGAAAAAAATGTGAAAAATTGCAGGACTATGTACTCCAACTCTTCCACTATATGAGACTATAGCAAGATTTACAAATTTCTCACCCAAATTGAATGGATTACAAAGATACTCACGGTACTATATGGTGAAACACCCACTAACTAGAGATGATGAATACTTTTCTTAGACTCTCACTCTAAGAGTCGATCTCTCACACTAGAAGGAATGAAAGTGGCTATGGATTGAATTGGATGAGATTGAGTGATAACACTTATTCTGCGCCTCTATTTATATGAGAGTAACACAAGCTCTAGAGTTCTCTTCCATCTTTCCAAATACCATAGTAAGTACATGGAGTCTTCTAAGAGTTAGTCTAGATTCTTCCTCTAACATCATAGAAACATGGGCGGAACCTGGGAGGGGGTGCGCCAATCTTCCCTATGATCCGTTGGGCAAGGGAGATGTAAGTGTGTGAGCGAAGAAGAGGTTGAAGAGGAGCGGATCTGCCCCCTGAAAATTGTAGAAGTTGCAGGCTTTCTTGCTATCTATGCGAAGAAATGAATTCAGGGATGTCGATTGGTTGGTCGGGTACGGATTATGGTGCCTTTATACCCATGCCCTCCTAAAACTTTCATACTCCCCCCCATCACTCATGGCGGGTACAACATTAAAATCCACCCACCCCATCACCTACTTGGGTCTTGATACCCACTTCAAATCCATTTTACTCACCAATTTTATATCTCCAAAAAAACACCTAAAATTTTGCTTTAAATTAATAATATTATATTGATTTCAATATATATATATATATATATTAAAAGTTTAATAATATTTACATGAAAATATTATAAGCAAAAATATCCATTATGGATGAATAATGGTTTAATAAATTAGTGTGTACTAGCAGACATCAATTTTCATACCCGTACTTGCTCCATCTCCACCAAAACTACATTCATACCCGTCCTATTGGGGCGGATACATGGCGGACTTCCATCAAAATCTGCCCCACTGTTATCCCCAAAGACAATCTCATTTCTTTTTCTTTTTTTAAAACTTGCTGACACGACATCATTTTTTTAATAATAAATTCACAAACGTCCATTTCGCTATTCCACATCATTTTTGCCTTGTATTTTGCCTTAAATTTAGGATTATTTGTTGTACAACTATAGTATGGTAAGAATCATTATCAAAAAAATTCTTTCCTTCTAATTATTTATTTGTTTGATATATATCCTCATTGAGTAAAAATGGACTGATTATCTTCTTCGCTTTAGCAACACTTCGTCTCCTTCCTTCCTTCCCAACGCTGGTGACTCTCTTGATTTGCACGTAATATTTCCATCATCTTGTACTGGTGGAAAACTGTTTGTTCTTGTTACTCTCGACTCTGCATTAATCTCGGCTATTACACCTCTCCTCTTCCATGACGTCCATATCAGATTTGGAGAAGTTATGAGGTGACCTAACCCTCACTGAGACTGAATTAAACCCCCTTTCTATTAGGGATTTACATGATGATGGTGCTATTTTTTGTTGCTCGCTTGTTGGAAAAATCATGGAGCCCAGACGTCTTCAAACTGAAGCAGTTTTCAAAAAAAAAATGGCAACTATGGCGTCCTTCTGGTTAGTTAACAATTACATCTCTTGGTGATAATGTATTTCTGTTCAAGTTTGATTCCACTGGTTCATCTGGTTCTTACTGTTCTTACTGTTCTTACTGATTCCTTTGAGAAGCCACCTACTTCTTATTTTTCTGAGAATAATGTCTCTGATCACCATGCACCTGCGAACCCTGATAACCCTGATCCTTTCACTTCCTTAATGATGGCTTATCCAAATTTACGCCATGCAACTCCTGGTTTCACAAATTTTATGATGACATTGGAAGCATTTGTCTCTCGGTCGTCTCTTCTTGTCAATCAAGCCTTGCATACTCTTTTCCGATCACTATCGGCGGGAGCAATTACAACTGGTTTAGATCGATTCATTATTATTGAAGATATTGTTGAGAAACACCCTTCTTGCTTCATATGGCTCTTTGCAGGAAGATATGAATGATAAATCTGTTGCTTTGGAAGATTCTACTCAAGCTGATATGTATGATTTTCCTGTTGATTCGGAAGGTTCTATGCCTGCTGATATGTATGCTAAATTTGTTGCTTCAAAAGATTCTATGCAGGCTGATACGGTGCATAATGTTTCATTGCCATCTGCTACAGTTAATCCTAGAGATTCTTCTTTTCACGCAAATATGGTACATGAAACGGATGGCTGCTCTCAAATAAATATGATGCATGAAATGGATGGCTGTTCTCAAATTATGGTACCCAATTCATTGCCTTCTGCTACAGTTAATCTTACAGGTTATTCTCTTCATGCAAATATGGTGCATGGCATTGCTGGCTTTTCTCAAATAAATATGGAGCATGAAATAAATGGTTGTTCTCAAATAAATATGGTACTCGATTCATGTCCTACTGCTGCTACTTCATATGAATTAATGGATCCTTTTCTGGTATCGGTACCTGTTACAGTTTCACCTGATGCTCGCAATCTTCTCAAAAAATTTAAAAGACTGATATGGTCCCAAAACGCAAGTTTTATATGGTAGCGGCTGGTTTGCTTTCTTCTTCTCAACATGATAAGCAATATCGGAGAATTGGGAGTTATAGTCTTGGACATTCTTATGTTACATCCTCTACTGAAACGACCGGTATCACTAACGAGTCATGCCCATCATTATGAATCTATTAAGTTGGAACTGCCTGGGGTTAGGCCAAACCCGGGCAGTTTAGAAGTTACACACCTTGGTGCATTTACAACAACCTTTTATTATATTTTATGTGAAACCAAATGCTCTATTACATTCATTGATACTTTAAAGGCTTAGTTAAACTTTTGTGGTGTTGCAGTTGGTTCGCAAGGGACATCTGGAGGGCTTGCTATGTTATGGAATTAATAAGTTTCAGTGATTTAGAATCTTATTCGGATTGATATATTGATGTGCATGCTACTTCATTATATCATAAAGTTAGGGTGACAGGATTTCACGGTGAATCATAAATTTCATGTCACCGAGCAAGTTGGGAACAATTTAAACATTTGGCTTCTAATGCAACTTTTCCATGGTTTATGTTTAGGTGATTTCAATGAATTTATCTCTCAAGAGGAGTTCCAAGGTAGTGGCTTACGTGCGGATTGGCAGATTTCTTCCTTTCGAGAAGCCCCTGATCACTATGGTCTATTTGATATGGGATGTTCTGGACGTATTTTTACTTAGCATAGACTGATTCAGAATCCTAATGCTCAGTGAGGAAGATTGGATAAAGCTACCTGTAATCAACGACTCTTGGATTCTTTTCCTTAGTCATCGGTTTCATCCATTCCTATGGTTTTTTTGGACCATATGAGCATCCTTGTTCACCTCCAACGCAGAACATCAAAATCAAACTATTTTTGAAGGCATAAACATTTCATCTTTGAAATCTATTGGATTAAATTTACTGAATGTGCCAAAGTTATTGAAGATAGTTGGATGAATTGTAATGTGGGTTTTACAAAAAAAGTTGAACAATTGCTCCATAGGTTTGTTAAACTGGAGTCGACATACTTTTCCATTCATGCCTCGTCGTTTAAAAGAACTGAAGGATATTATAATTCGGCAGGAGGATGGTATTATCAAAAGTGATGTCCAAGAAAAGCTTATTTCCTTAGTCGTTAATATGAAATGCTTCAAGATTCAGAAAATATAAAGTGGCGTCAACGTGCTAAACAACATTGGTATAAAGAGGGTGACCGAAATACCTCTTTTTCATCATTATGCCTCTCATCGATAACGTACAAATCATATTGCAGGCCTTTGTGACACTGCTGGTCTTTTACGTGAGGATGAAGGTGCTATGCAGCAATTAATCTTGGACTATTTTGGAGGTTTATTCTCGATCACAGATCCTTATCCTACTTTGATGTCACGGGTTCTTGGTAGGATTCACACTAGAATTTCTTTGGAGGACTGTAATCATCTTACTCGGCCTGAGGAGGAAATTGCTCGTGCAGTTAAGCAGATGCACCCTTTTAAGTCTCCAGGTTCAGATGGTATGAGCCCTGTGTTTTATCAGAAATTTAGAGAATTATTAAGCATGATGTTACTGCTTTTGCTCTTCAATTTCTTCATTTTGGCCCTGCTGAACCCTCAGTAAACTTTACGCATATAGTTCTTATACCAAAAGTTACTCACCCAGATGTGCTCACACAGTTTGCCCAATTATTCTTTGCAATGTCATTTGTAGGATTGTTTCCAAAGTTGTGGAAAATAGACTCCGTTGATCATTTCGCATATTATCTTGGAATCTCGGTCTACTTTTGTTCCTAGCCGTTTAACTACTAACAATGGTTTGATAGCTCATGAATTTCATCACACTATGAAAGGCAAGAAGACAGGATCCAAAGGCCACTTGAGTGTAAAGTTGGATATGAGTAAAGTCTTTGACATATTTGAATGGAGGTTTGTCCTATTTACTTTATCACAATTGGGTTTTCCATCTCAGTTTATGAACATTATTCACTGTTGCATCTCTACAGTTTCTTTCTTTTTCATTCTGAATGGTACTGAATTGGGCAATTTGAAACCACAACGTGGCCTTTCACAAGGGGATCCATTATATCCTTATCTCTTCATTATTTTCTTGGAATTTTTTTCGCATATTCTTACTGATTTGCTGAAGGCTGGAAAGGTACATAGTTTGGGGGTTTCAAAACATGGTCCCAAGATTTCACAATTATTTTTCGCTGATGATACTTTATTTTTCGGTGAAGCTACTGTGGCAGAGGCTGCTTCCCTACAATGGGCAATCTCTTTGTTTGAACGCATTTCTAGTCAGAGGGTTAATTATAATAAATTAGGAGTACTTTTCAGCCCTAATACTTCTCCGGATTTGTGAATGCAAATTTACATCACTCTGAATATTTCTGAAGTTTCCTCTCATGGAAAATAATTAGGCTTACCCTCTGAAGTTGGTCGGAGCAAAAAAAGAAGTTTTTCAAAGTCTTATTGATCGCATTCGTAACAGGACTTATGGTTGGAAAGAAAGGCATTTATCCAAGATGGGAAACGAAATTTTAATCAAATCAGTATTACAAGCGATTCCAACCTATACCATGAGTTGCTTCCTTACTCCGGATAATATTCTTCACCAATTTTTTTTGTTGATCTCAAGATTCCGGTGGGGTGATGGTTCAGACAAGAGGAAAATTTCTTGGATTACTTGGGTAAATATGTCCAAATCAAAGATAAATGCTGGAATTGGATTTCATGACTTGGAGACCTTCAACATTTCTCTTTTGAGTAAACAAGCTTGGTGTATGTTTACCAATTTGTTACTTTTGTTATCCCACATATACAAAGATAAATATTTTCCTCTCCTTCTATATTGCATTCAACTTTAGGTTCGAAGCCTTCTTGGGCATGGTGTAGCATCTCAAAAGGTATTAGTGCTTTGTACCTTGGTTATTGGAAGCATATTTCTAATGGAACTCATACGAGTATTTGCTCAGGACCTCATTTCCTTCATTTTCATGAACGAATTCCAAACTTTCTGGTTCATGTTTCCGATTTAATCAAACCTCACACCAATTCTAGGGATGAAATTATGCTACAAACCTATTTTGATCAGTCTGAATCTTACATTATCCCCTCTATCACTCTTGATTTACATCGAGCATCCAACTCCAGGAGATAGAATTTAATTGCATCTGGAAAGTTTTCAGTTCCCTCAATATATCATATCTTTTTAAAGTATTGTTCCAATTCTGATCCACCGATAATCACCTCTCAAATGGATTTTGATTTCTAGAAGAAGCTGTGGAGGCTTTGTCTTTCGAAGCGAATTCAACATTTTGCTTGGCGGTTTGCTTTAGATTTTTTGCCTAGTATGATAATCTTCGACACAGGCTTACCAATATTCCTATCCCAAGCTCTTATCCTCTTTGTTGCCAACATGACTTATCAACCCAGCACTTGTTATTTTTCTGTGAATTCACAACAAAAATGTTCAAATTTGCCGGTCTACACACTCTGTTGGCGCCCTGTATCAACAGTAGGCCTAGTCAAACTTTCAGAAATTTTAATACTGATCATGATTCGGCCCTTGTTGAAGTATTTGTCATTTTATGTGAAGCAATTTTGAGGCAGATAAATGTGGTTTGTTTCTAGCAAAATCGAGGACGCACGACAACTTTGAATGCAACATCAACAATATATAATTTGCAGCATTTTCATGAATCTAACTTATGACCTGAACGTCTTTCTCTGGACCGGCACTGCTCCAAGATTCTTTGGCCTCGTTCTCAAGGTTTTAAGGTATTCTATGATGCATCATTTTCAGTAGCTACGCAAATGACAAGTCTAGGCATTTTATTTTTGGATGAACAAGGTCAATTCTTCCCGTCACAAGCTCATTGTATGAAATATTTCCATTGCAGGCCGAAGCTTTAGCACTCCATACAACCATTACTGCTATTATTCAGCTTTGATGGTCGAATGCAATAATCATTGGGGATTCTCTCACTATTATTCGTATGGCAAGGGGCGATGTTGATGTGGAGATTCTGATTGATATGCAACATTTTATTCAAGAAATACTTTCTTTTCTTAATCTTCATCGACTCACATTGCCATATTGGGTTCCTCGACAAGAGAATCATCTATCCCATTACATAGCCAACGTTGCTAAGTCTTTTGATTCAGACTCTTTTGTGTGGAATTCTCCATCAAATTTCTTGTACTTAGACATTTCTGGACGTTTTCCAGTTATATGAAATGATGAAGATATTTTACCTCAATATTTGTATTTGTTTGATACTATCTTAATTATAATTGTTTAGTTGTTTATATGGTACTCCATATCTAATTATTTACCTTACAATTTATTATTTTTTTATTTTTCCTAATTATTTATTAGTACTTAAATAAATATTTCAGTAAATATGCCCAAATACATTAGAAATTACATTTGTTAAAAACTAAAATTGAATATCAAGATGTATTCTATACTTTTAATTTAAAACATATTGTGAGTTCTTCGTCAATTACTATATCTTTAATTTTGTGTAACAAATAATAATAATTTGACATTTTAAAAATATATAGCTAATAAAAATCTAATAGGACCTTACCTAACATTATTCTACTCTCTCTGTCTCAGGGGAATCTGCACACTTTTCATTTATAGGTGTCCAAGGCAAATCTGCACACTATGTTTTTAAGGAAATATTCAACTCACCATAAGACAATACTAACCCTAAAAACTTAAAATTTTACAAAACTTAAAATCAGAAAATTCTCTCCCTCACTCCCCCTCAACCCCATGTTTGCTCCTCCACCGTTCCTCCGCCACCCCATATTTGCTCCACCACTGTCCCATCTTTGCTCCACCGACGTTCCTCCACCACCCCCTCTTTGTATTAAGGAGATTTTATAATTTATTTATTAAATATTAACTACACAAAAATAAAAGTGAACTTTATATATATACGTGTTAATATATATAAATTTTACTTATTTCTATGATGATGAATTTAAAATTCTAGAAAAATATATTTAAAAAATATTTTGTATTATTTTATTGTAGTTTATTTTTTAATTTCATTGTTTACTATGAATTTAATATTGCACTTCCAATTTTAAAGTCTTAATTATGTTATCCAATTTTATTTTATTTTGCTTTGATCAATCAGCCCCCTATTTTATAAGCCTGGTTCTGTCACTACCCAGAAACATTTCCCACTATCAACCATGGAGAGTTCTAGAATTAGGGAGGAGGGAATTAATCCAATGATTCTAACCTTTTACCCTAATACATACACATATATTTTATTACCGATTACCTATGCGTATTCAACCCATTTACCACCCCTAATTAATGTTCATTCATTTATGTTTCATTTATTTATTTAATTTTGTTTAACTCTTTTACTTCTTTTTAAATTACTCTCACTTCTATTTCAATATGAGTTTCATTCTTCTACACATGTGAAGTAAAATATCGAGAAAAATGGAGTGAAAAGGAGGGATGAACATCAAAGATTGGAATCCACCGGAAAAACTGAAAACATTTCTACACCTCAAGGCGATATATGTAATGTTACACCTGAAGATTGTGCTACGAGCCTACGATGGTTTGGTGGTAAAATGGATGAAAGCACATATCACTCAATCACACGCTCTCTCTACTGTAACTTTCCTCTCGATGACTTTTCTACAGTTATCATCTCCGATCAATCTCCACCTTTCACCTGCTTTTCACCTCCACCCTTACTTCTACTGAATACGCCACCATTTCCGCTGCCATGGAGACTTAAACACCCAAATCCTTCTCACAAGATCTACAATAAAAAAAATACCCCAATTGCTACCAGCTTACCGTCGTTGCCAAATCTCACTCCCATAACCCAATTCAAAGGGGGACTATCTGTTCTTTACTCGCCGAACCAAATTCAAGTTCTCGTCGGCCACTACTCCACTAAAGGCTGGTAGCAATTGGAAACATGTACCACAGCCCCTAAAACACTCTTCTGGGATCACTACCTCTCAAAAACAAAGGGATTATGAGAAATAAATGTTGGACAAACTAAAAACATATTAGAGGAAACTAACTCCCCTCTAAATCCTGAGCCAAGTAACCATATCTACTCTGAGGGTCTAACCAGTCAACCAGTTGATAGATCTTCTTTAAAGGAAAAAAACCAAATCCTATCTATCACTAATGCTACTGATAATTTGACCTCCAAGATCCCACATGATAGTAAGTCTGTGGAAATCATTGAAGTAATTGATAATGAGCAGGAAAAAGACACCCATGCTGGCTCAATCAGATTATCTAATACTTTCAGTGCAAAGGATGACCAATCAGGTATTATACTACACTCTCCTCCTAATGATCATGATTCTAACAACCTTGAGATTTCTTCAGTCAGATCTAGTTCACGGAAAGGAAACAAATTTTTTGTTCTGTTAGAGGATGACAAAACGGATGAGGATGATTTGGACAATGCTGAATCAAGTTCTAGAGTGCAACAACCGAATGAGGTTAATCTTTAAAAAATAACAATTAGCTCTATATCAAATGACTCTACGAAAAGAACACTATTTAATAGATTAAAAAGGATGAATCTTAGATCTTCCTCAAAGAGTAAAAAAAGGTTTCCCATGATTAACACAAACCTAAATATTAAGGGACTTGTCTGGAATATAAGAGGTCTTGACACATCTATTGGCAGATTAAAAAGACTTATTGGCATACATAAAATCATTTTTCTGTGTATTTTGGAACCAAATCATAGATATGATCAGATTGATAATTACAGAGTCAGGTTTAAGTTTGATTATTGTTATAACTCTACTATAAACAACATATGGTTATTTTGGATGGACAACATAATTTTGACCATAAAAAATGTGAAAGAACAGTTTACCTCTGCTAATATGATGAATAATATTTTTTCTGAAGATATGAACATTTCTTTTGTTCATGCATCAACTAACTATAAAGAGAGGAAAAATCTGTGGGAAGATCAGGATTTTATAGCTGGACATAACAGGAGTTTAATTGACGATTTTAATGCTCTTAATACAGTGGATGAATATAAGGGACCTAAAAAACCTAGCAGGATAAGCATAGAGGACTTTTCTGGATTTATCACCAAAAATCAGTCATCTCACACAAACACGGTAGGTAATACTTATACATGGACTAATGGTAGAAGACCTCCTACATTATAAAGATTAGATAGGGTCCTGGCTAACCAAATGTGGATGGAAATATTCCCCAACCGTCCAATTCATACCTTCAATAAACACACATCAGATCACTGCCCACTGCTGTTAACCATAGGTACAAAAACTCTATCTTCACCAAAACCTTTTAGGTTTATAGATGCTTGGCTAACAAGACCAAAATTAAAAGAAGTTATTGAGTTAAGTTGGAACTCCCCCCACTGAGGAAAAAAGAATGAGGAAACTCTTCTACAAACTGAAAAGGCTGAAACCTGGATTGAAGAA
>JAULKK010286923.1:0-13725 GCA_032355705.1 Rubia peregrina
TAAGCAAAAGGGATTAAAAATAGCATCTTTGAGAGGTACGACGACGACCTCCCAGAAATCTGGGGTAAAATTGTAATTTTCAAAAGTTAGGGGGGCTATTTTGCAATTTTTGAAAATTTGGGAATTGTACACGGTTGAAATTGCTTGAAAAATAAGATTCCGATTTTGCGTCATATTTTGTGTGAAAGACGAAATTATGGCTGAAAAAGAAAGAAGAAAAAGGCAATCCGACTTGAGAGAAAAAGGAAACAAAAAGTCTAATCAGAAGAGAAAAAGGAAATACCAAAAATCATTTTCTAAGAAAAATCCATTTGAGATGGGGAAATTGATCTGAAAATTAATCTTGGGAAGCAAGTAAGTACCAAAAATATTTTTCTAAGAAGGATTAGGGTTGGGATAGCTAATCCAATTGGGAGTTGGAAAAGTTAATTCAATTTTCGGAACTTATTTGTCACCTATATAAGGCATTCTTGTTTGGATCATATCTTCTTCATTAAATCTCCGATTCGTGCCATTCAAATTGATTTTTGTTCCTTATTCTTTGTAGAATTTGAAATTCCAGATCGTAGAGCCCAATTTTGAGTTTATATATTTTAAAATTTGTAAATAAGATCTGCAGTACTTTTCTCCTATTTTGCTTTGAATTTCCGGTGAATTCATCGATTGCCCGATTATTAACCTTCGCCTTGTGAGTTGTGAGTATTATACACTTGGTGAGAAACATTACTAAACAAGGGGAAGGGGGCAGATTTTTATTACTAACCGTTTATTTTCTTAGCAGCTTCGCACAGATGGCAGTCGTAAATCATTCGTCCCACCTTTTGTTGGAAATCCCATCAATTTACCACTGACGAATACTTCCAATAGCAGGCGCAGTGAACAACCACGAGATGAGGCACTAGAAAGTTGGGAGCAACATCGTCAGTGGTATACTCTTCCAATAGCTTCGCTGTCACATTAAATGCACTAATGAGTGAGGTGCAAAGATTGGCGAGAAAAGTTGATAGATTGGCACCACCCACAACATAGACAACGGAAATGGGGGGGGGATGATGCTCAGGGGTTTGTTAGCAAATTCCAAGGTTATGGTAGTTCTGATGAAGACTCCAATGAATCGGAAAGGCGATCACACCGAGGGTCTTCAAGAAGGCATCGCGACAACAATCCTCATGATTCCCGAAGGAGAACAAGGGCCAGTTTGAGTTCAAGTTTGAGTTCAGGTTTGAGTTCAGATTCTACTCAAGACATCAAGGGGCTAAAGTATGATATCCCTCGATTTGATGGTCGACACAGTCGAGCGAAGTATTTAGATTGGGAGCAACAGATTGAGAATCTGTTTGATCTCAACAATTAGCTGGAGAAATAAAAAGTTAAAGTAGCGCAATATTCCTTCACTCACTATACGGATGAATGGTGGAAAAATCTAAGAGAAAAGAGACAACTTGCCGGGAAGAAACCTATCTCAACCTGGGAGAGATTGAAGTCTGAGCTTCGCCATTATCATATTCCGCCTACTTATCTGATGGAGCAACATTCTTATCTGGCCAATATGAAGCAAGGAAATTGAACAATTGATGAATACTGGCAAGATCTCGGGTTAACCATGAGAAGGGCCGGGATGAAAGAAGATGACGTATTCATCAACAATCGATTCATTGAAGGCTTGCGTGAGAACCTTCAAAAGCCAATCAAGCTTCAACATCACATCTCCATGGACAATTTATTGATGAAAGCTTCAAATGCCAGTCAAGCTTCAACATCACATCTCCATGGATGATTTATTGATGAAAGCAAGATTGGTTGCGAGCACTATGTGGCTAGGGGGTAGTCGCCGTACCTCTCAAAGTTACAATTTATGAGCCCTAAATGCTTCCTAAATACAATTAAGTAGATAATGGAAAATCGGGGTCGTCCACAAAGAAGATAAATTTTTCTAAGGGTTTTCACATATAACGGTGAATACTATGCTAGATATAAAGATATGCACATATATAAAATCTTGTAAAGAGGGGGTTTTTTGGGTTGGTTTTTCTAAGTTATCAATTTAAAGAAAAGTTAACTAGTAAATAATGTAAATCTACTAATTAAGCAACAACAACTAAGAAGAGTATAAACACAAATTACGGGACATTGGGCGCAGTTGATTTCTACTTTCAAACCTCTTTTCTACCATAGAACATACAACCTATTAAATACTTTTACTACTTGTGAAGATAAATCTTCTATCCTTCTTTGATAGTAGTTTACAAGAGTGAATTCGACATCTCTTTCGCTAAACCTCACTAATGAGTCCTTTAGTTGATCAAAGCCTAAAGGTATCCCATTAGCGGCATTAAGCACAAAGAATCAACAAGTTTTGTAACACTCATAAACACTACACCGTGTCTAAGCATTGAACCAATTCATGCATTTACACGAGATTAGCCTAGAACATTCAACGTTCATAAACTTCTCCTATTTTCTACCTAAAACAAACAGATAAAGAATTCAACATTATCACATTTATCTAGCATTCATCAAATCATCAACCATATTAGAAGCTCTAAATCATGCCTTTGGATTTCATATCAAAAGAAAGGAGAATTAGCCATTTTCTCCAAACCCTAACAAGTTGTCGTACAAGCAATTCACATACTCAAACTTCCAATACCATTAATGTATTCAACAACCAAATTCAAGCACAATAAATACACAATCACAAAGCATTAAATATCTTCATACAAAGTTCTCAAGACATGGACTTGGAAGCCTTAATAAATTGCTCCCAAGACTAAGTTTAGCTACTCCCTCCGTCCCAGCTCAAATTGCAACACGTTTGACCATTAATATATTTAACTACGTATTATATCGATAAACAAAAAGTTACTTTTTAGAAACTACTTGTTATGACGAATCCAACGATATCATTTTCTACAATATTATTATTTATATATCTATTCAAATATGTAGTCAAATTTTTCTTAGTTTGACTGAATCTTTGATTCCTTGCAATTTGAGATGGGACGGAGGGAGTACTAGAATTCATACTTAACAACGATAGTAATTCAAACATGAAATCAAGAAGAAAGCAAGATTAAAATGGAAGAAAAACTAGGGTTTATGGCCCAGAATTCGGGGAAGAAGAATTTTTCTAAAGGGGAGGAGATAAGAGAGTATTTATAGTACAAAAAGTCCAAAAACAGATCTAGGCAGATGACTATCACGACTCGCAACACATGCGTCGCGACTCGCGACAGACAGAGTAGACTGCCCTCACATGTTATTTTCTTTTTGGTCTACGTGTAGTTGTCTCCTCCTCCCTTCTTTAGGTGTTCAAAGTTTTCATTGTCTTCAAAATGTAGTCTTCATGGTCTTCAAATCTTCCAACGATTACCTTGTCTCACAAAATCCGTATTAAAAGTGATAAGAGTGCTAAAGTCGCTCTTAACTATAGTAATAGAATTTCAAGGTAAAATGGAGCATCCAAAGCACAAAATCATACCAAAATGAGTATAAAGGGTCACAAAATAATCGTATAAAATGGACGTATCATAACACATAGCACCCTATGATTTCCAGTGTTTCTTGCTCCCTAAATCAGTTTTCCCCAAAAGAAATTGGAGCATAAAGATATGATTATATCCAGAGTGTGTGTAGTAGGTTCCATTATACACCAGGTGTGTTGTGGGATACTTAGTAAAACATGTTTTATCAATATTAATCTCCCTGCTTGGTTTAACCATTTGTTATTCCATTTAAGTATTTTGGAGTTGATATTTTCTATTAAGAACTTAAAGTAACAATTTTTCTTTCTCCCTTTAAAAGATATTAACTCCAAGGTAAATAAATGGGAAATGTCTCTGTGACATTCCAGTTGTAGCCCTAATGATCTGTATTCTGACTGAGCTGATTTGTTCCCAATTAGAAAAGCACTCTTTTGGTAATTTACCATTTGCTTAGTGGTTGCCTCATAAGTTTTTAAAAATAACATCCGATTTTTAGAGACTTGTTATTGGCTTTTAAGAAGATGGCACTATCATCGGCATATGACAAGTGTGTGTGATCATTTCAGTCCCTCTTGGCAATATAAATCTGTCTATGAAGCCATTACAAAACATGAATTGTAAACCCCTGTTGAGCAGTTCAGTAATAAAATTAAACAGAGTGGGGGGCAGTGGGTCCCCCTATTTCAAACCTCTTCCTGGTTTAAATAAACCTGTAGGGGGTCCGTTTACCAAGCCAGAAAACCAAGAGTTGTTAATGTTTCCAAGGATAAGTGAAATGATATGTCTATGGAAGCCAAATTGAAGAAGCGGGGAATTTAACATAATCCATGAGATCCGGTCAAAGGCCTTAGACATGTCAATCTTACTGATCATACTCATGGACTGAGATTTAGAGTTTAGGAGCCTTACCATTTCTTGCATTATTAAGATATTATCTGCAATTTCCCTATTTTGGATAAAAGTTGACAGTTCTTGGGAAATGCATTTAGGGAGTAGAGGCCTTATTCTTTCTATTAAAATCTTCAAGAGGATTTTATTAGAGAAATTTTTTAAGCTTATGGCATGTACGCACTGAGGTTCCTATGAGTTGGGGTTTTTGGAATCAAAGTAATTAGCGTGCTGCCAACAGATTTTGGAACCCTAACACCACAAATGAATTCATTAACAGCTTGAAGGAGGTCCTTCTTGATAAATGACCAGCTCTTCCTATAACATGTACCACTATAGTCATCAGGGCCTGGTGCACTGACTTTTCCAAGGCTAAAAACTGCCCTATGCAATTCATCCATGTCGACGGATTTTATAAGTTGAATATTATCTATATCAG
Organism: Rubia peregrina; assembly: GCA_032355705.1. Taxonomy (NCBI): domain Eukaryota; kingdom Viridiplantae; phylum Streptophyta; class Magnoliopsida; order Gentianales; family Rubiaceae; genus Rubia; species Rubia peregrina. Next base: position 4,813 of record JAULKK010286923.1, read on the forward strand.
TGATTACCTGTGGGATGAATTTTAACAGGTAGCTCATGTTATATCCTGAATGGTCAGTGCATTCATCAGTTAACAATTTCTGGAAATAGTGTACTATCTTCTCACCTATTTTATCCTGGTCTTCTATCCTATTCCCATCCTCTATCTCTATTTTATTAATTCTGAGTCTTGAATATTTGTCCTTGACACTGTTATGAAAAATAATTCGTATTAAGATAACCTGATTTCAACCATTTTATCCTTGTTTTCTGTTTCCAAAAGTCCTGTTCTTCCTTAAGTGATCTAGTGAGTTTAGCACTAGTTTCATTAAGTTGAATTTGTGTATGTAGGCTATAATCATTATCGAGCTTAATTTCTAGCTCAAAAATCAATTTTTCAGCTTTATGAACATTCCCAAACACATTACCAAATTGGGTCTTGTTCCAATTTTTTTAAGATGATTTTTAGTACGGCCAGTTTCAAGGAAAATCCTACCATTCCTTGGGTTGTTAATGGTTTTTCCCAGTTCTCCCTAACCAAAGGTAGAAAGTCCATCCTGTTCAACCACATGGATTGAAATCTAAAGGTTTTGGGTACTGATTTTTTTATTGATTATGATGTTTAGGATTAGTGGGTTATGATCTGAGTTACCTCTTCCTGGTGTCTGAACTGATGAATTAATGAACTTATCAAACCAAGCTCTATTACCTAATGATCTGTCAAGTCTTTCCGCTATCCTATTCAGAAATCTTCTACCATTGGTCCAGGTAAAAGGATTTCCAACAGTAGTAATTTCATTCAGATTATTACCAGTTAGGAAAGAGTCAAAATAATTTATTGAATTTAAATTGGGGGTTCCCCTGCCTCTATATTCATTTATACTTCTTATAGCATCAAAGTCTCCAATAACTAAACAAGGGGCTTCTAAATTGGTCAGTATTGGCTCTAGTTCCTTATACATCTATAGTCTTTGGTGTCTTGTGTGGACCATATACAGATATCATGTGAAAAAACAGACCAGAGCTTAAGTGAGTGATTGACATATGTAAAAAAACTATCATGTTTATAGACCAGCAGAGGTTTGACAGAATTTTTAGTGAGGACCCAAATGTGACTGTCATCAAGGCTAAAAGCTTATTCAAAGCCTAAAAGGATATTGTATTCCTCCAATCTAATTTGATCCTGCTTGGGTTTCAGTATGATAACCACCTCTAGTTTATGTGTGTATATTAGCTTTTAAAGTCTAGTGAAACCCTTCATTATTCCCCTAATATTCCATATAATTAATTTGCAATTCATAGGGAAACTATAACTTTCTTTTTTGCATGAGTCATGATTAAATTAGGCGAATTGAAGAATCTTCTATCATTATTTGGTTTATAATTACCCGTATCATCTGTGGTATCTTCAGCGTTTACCCGATCCTCCATTGACTCGACATTGATTGGATTCTCTTCATAATTCCGTTGAGTTTGTTGTTGAGCATCCTACTGACTGGTAGTGCTTGTTAGGGGCAACATAATTTGGATCTATGGCTCTTCAGTTGAATCTTGGTGTAGTGCATCCTCCATCAGTAGCCTTATTTGGTACATCATCCATGTTATCCTCTTGAGTGTTTATCAAGATTGAAAATCTGTTGCTGAAGCTTTTCAGATCCCGTGCCAATGCCTTTCTATCAATAGGATAGTTGTCCTTGCTGCCTCTTTTAGTATGAATATCATCGGATGATTTCATTCCTTGATATCTTGTTTGATGATCAGTCAAGGGTTGTGCAGACTTTGGAGTTTTCACTCTCCAAACAGGGAATTTTGTTTTCATTATTTAGGGACGTTTGTACTAGTGATGTTAGGGATGAGCTGGGCTCTATTGGTGAATGATTTATGGTTCTAGCATGGTCCAAATGTTGAGCTATATGTTGCTCACTAAATAGATTTTTTGCATCCTCATAAACCTTGATCTCGTTATTTGATTCCACTATCTTAGCCAACTCAGTCGAGTCTTTTTTTGGTAGCCAGTTTTGTGTTGGTTGGTCCTGAGGTTTCTTAATAGGTGGTTGAGGGTCTTTGGGCTCTTTATATTTCCGTGAGTTATGTCCCTCTTGTTGCCGATTAATCTTAGGTTGTGGCTTACATTCCTATGTATTATAACCTATCTTAGCAAATTTAGAGCAATAAGTATGGTGATCCTCATGTGCAATATTGTACCATATGCTCTCAGTGTTGGACCCAAGTCTAATTCTATTTGGGAAGGCAGAGGTGAGATTCATCTCAATACACAGTCTTATTGCTGAGGGTCGGGTAAGGTTTTTTTGTAGGGGGGTCTGCAAATATAAATTTCCTAGTCTGCTTGCAATATGAGGAATCGAATCATAGTGTAGAAAGTATATAGGAGGAAATTCAATCGTTACCCCAATTGGTAAAATAGGTGGCTCCTCGTTGACATTAAAGTCTTTCATCCATTTTAGCACATTCATTGGGTTTCTGGCAAGGTTCCAGTTTCTCTTTATCTCGCATCTTTGTGTATCTTCATCGTGTAAAATTTGATTAGGACGTGTCTGTGATCTAGTGCTGTGATTGTTGGCTCACCCTTGAACCTGATTTTCTTGAATTGTTGTCTGATAAACTCAAGAGTTGGGCGGCCTCTAGCAAACTTGCCGATGAGATGTTTCTGGAAGGTCTAGGCGAGAAAATTGATTTATTCATATCTAAACAGCACTGCTACTTCCCCTTTGAATTAGATGATTGGGTTTAACTGGAGATTTTGTGTTTGGGTTGGGATTTGTGAATTGGATTGGGAATTAACCACTGAGGCATTAGAGGGCGGGCTCTTGCTAAGGGGAGGAATCGCCATGGTGTTTGGCGTTTTGGCCTTGGTTAATAGTGGTTGTTTCTGGCGAGTATTGGTGGTGGTGGAAGAGTGTTGCAGGTTTACCTTAGAGATACTGTAGTTGATAAGATTTGGGAGAAAATGTTTTAGAGAGAGAAAGCTCAGTACTCCCTTCGTCCCAACTTAAATTACAACATAATCATTGCACACCGTTCGAGACATATGTTTGACCCTTAATATTTTTAACTACGTATAATAACGGTAAATAAAAAGTTAATTTTTAAAAACTACTTGTTACGACGAATTTAACAACATCACATACTATAATATTTTTTATTATATATCTATTCAAATATGCGATCAAACATTGTTGTCGAACAGTGCCATAAAGTGTCCCTGCAATTTAAGTAGGGATAGAGAGAGTATTCATTTTGAGAGTTCTTTCAGTGTTACATTTTATTCCACACTTTGATGTTTTAAAATGTGCGTGTGTGTTTTATTTGATGTTTCAATATTATAATTTAATTTTCCCCCAATGTTTCTATTACATGTTCAATTATTATTATTTAATATATTTTTTTGGAATATTAAAATTTTATTTTATGTGTCCTTGATGTTTCAATAGCGTGAAATGAATTTTTTTTATCGACATCATTGTCACATTTTATTGCACACTTTGATGTTTTAAAATTTATATGTATTTTCATTTGATATTTTTATATTAAAAATTAATGTTTTTTATGTGTTTTTATTAGATGTTAATTTTTTTAAATGTTTGTTTTAGGATTCTATTTATGTTTAACTATTTTAATTTTCCAATCCTAAACGCGAGTTTCTGGGTGATATGGCCTGTTTATACACCGGAGATCAGATACAGCTACTCTCCTCACATTACTCAAATGCTTTGATTGGAAAATTCACGAGAGGTCGTCCCACAATGGAGCAATTACAGCTAGCTTTCAAAACAATTGGCTTTCAAGGTCGGTATCAGATTGGCTCCATCGACTACAAACACCTGTTGATCAGATTCGAGAAAATGGAGGATTTCCAGCGGTGCTGGATCAAGGGTGTCTGGGTTTTGAATGGATGGCCGATGAAGGTTCTCCGATGGACACCGGATTTCTCCCCAAACACTGAGTCTTCAATTGTGCCACTTTGGGTAACGATTAGAGATATCCCTATTTTCTTTTACAATATGGGTACTATTGAAGATGTGGGAAACACTATAGGTTCATATATAAAAATGGATCTTGCTACGGAGGGCTTAACCCGTCCCTCTGTGATCAAAGTCTGTGTTGAGTTTGATTTGCTTAAGCCGATGAGGCCTTTCATTAGACTAGGAACTGAAAAGAATCATGTTAAATGTAAGGTGGAATATGAAAATGTCCCGGCCTATTGTTCCTATTGTTCTAGAATTGGTCATTCTGACAATCATTGCAATTTCAACCCTGTATCCCTACCTCAGACTAACCATTTTACAAATCAGCCTGAAAAGCCTCAGGAACCTCATTCAATTCCAGTTTCCCCTAAATGGAGACCAACTGGGAATAAGCTTACTCACCCTCCTTCTATCTTTGATGAGGAAATCCTGATATCAGACTCCAATAATCAGACTCTCCGGTCTGATCCTATCAACATTCAGGCTTATACCAACCCTCAATCGGATCCTTCAAAGTATAGGCAAGAATCTATTACTACTCAGTTACCCAGTCCCCACATTCAATCTGATACTCTTATGATACAGAAGCCTACAGAGGATGGGTTAATAGTTATCTCTTCTCCACCGAATCATTCAAATACTGGGACATCCTTTGGTTTAGGCATTTCAAACCATTCCAATACTGATGCATCACAATCCATCTTACTCCCATTGACTTATTCAAATGATGAGATAGTTCCTATTGTCTCCAATCCTTCCTTTTCAAACCCTGTTCCAACCGTAAATTCACCTATGCTAACCGAAACCTCACCTGTCCACACACATATAATCCAGACTGAAGACTCTCCAATCCATACCCCGGTCAAACTGACTGAGAAGCAACAAATTGAGATATCTCCTGGCCTCAACAAACAAAAAAGAAAAAAGGGCTTCAGCTATGCTAAGGATGACATTCAGATTAAAGCAAGTAAGTTCTTCTCTCCTTTCAGTTCGTTTGTGACTAATAAACTCTTTTTCCATTCCCAGCAAAGATCGGTTCAAAACAGATTCTTACCTCTACTGGGTGAGAATGAAACAAATGACTCGGAGGATTCTGATGATAACAATGAGGAGAGTCCTTTGATTGGGTCTGATGACTCCTTCACAGACCAAGCTCAGGTAAGTCATGTAAATACTCCTGATAATCTGCAGAGACATGTCATGATAGTGGAGCCTCCTATAACTGCTCCGAAAAATAAAAATGATAGTTACTTAAGTCAATTAAATAGAATAATGACCAGGTCAAAAAGCTCATCCAATGTTTCTCATGAATAGTACAACCTTGAAATTAAGATTTCTAGTTTGGAATATTAGGGGGATGACAACCTCAATGGATAGACTATCTACCCTAATTAATACTTTCAAATTGGATCTTCTCTGTCTTATTGAACCTATGCATGATAACTCACAATGTGACTCTTATAGGAGGATGCTCAGGTTTGATAATTGTATGTTCTCTGGCAGTGGTAAAATCTGGATTTTTTGGAATTTGGATCTTCTGATTACTACAAAAAATGACCATGAACAGTTTCTCAAAGTCCACATCAGTAGTCAGAAACTTAATACTGAAATGCATGCAGTTTTTATATATGGGTTGAGATCAAGAACTGGGAGAAAATGTTTATGGACTGATCTGACTGCATGTTCTTCATCTATTTCTGATGCTACTGTATGCATAGGTGATTTTAATGCCATCAGATCTGTAGATGAATATAGGGGGCCTTCCACTCCTAAGTTAGGTAGTATCAGGGATTTTAATGACTTTATTTTGAATAACATGCTGACTGAGATTAATACTGTTGGGAATTTCTTTACATGGAGCAATAAAAGGATTAAAAAGCCCACCATTCAAAGACTTGATAGAGGTCTGTCTTCTAGCTTGTGGAACTCATCCTTTCCTTCATCATCCATTCAAGTTCTAAACAGGAATTCATCTGACCACAACCCTTTGCTCTTAACAATTGGTAGCTCTATCCCTTCGGTTCCTAAACCATTCAGGTTTCTCAACACCTGGTACAAAAGGAATGATTTTAATGAAGTGATAAAACTGAATTGGTCTCCTCCCATCTTTGAGAAAGGAATGCTAGGCTTCTTCCTTAAGTTAATCAGGCTTAAAAAGGCTCTTACAATATGGAATAGAGATATATTTGGCAATGTACATGATAATGTTGAAAAGGCTGAGAAAGAGTTAGGTATTCAGGAAACCATTTCTGACCTGAATAACTCACAAACAGAGCTCATTAAGCTCAAGAAAGCCAAAGGCACGTTAATTAGGGCCATTAAAGAGCAGACCCATTTCTGGAAACAGAAATCAAAAATAAAATGGCTAAAAGAGGGTGATGATAACACCAAGTTTTTCCATCATACTGTTAGAGAAAAGAAGGGGAGATTGAACATAACAAAGATTAAAAGTAGTGAAGGTATCTGGTTAGATGATCCTGCTGACATAGAAAGTGAAGCCATAAAATATTATGAGAATCTTCTACATGATGACACTCAGGTCAGTGTCTATCAGGATCACTTTCTCAGTCAAATTCCCAAACTTATTGGGGATGAGGATAATGTGAGGCTCTTGACACCACCTAATTTATTAGAACTAAAACACATTGTTTTCAGCCTGGACAAAAACAGCAGCCCTGGCCCAGATGGGTTCACTGCACAGTTTTTTAGGAAATCTTGGGATATTATAGCTTCTGACCTCCTTTCTGCTGTTTCTGAATTTTTACAAGGTCATGACATTCCAAGGGGTGTTGCTTGTTCTTGGATTACTGTAATTCCTAAAAAAGAGATACCTATTTCTTTTGATGATTTTAGACCTATTAGCCTTTCCAATGTTTTAAATAAAATTTGCTCAAAACTGTTAATGGAAAGACTCAAACCTCTGATGTCTAGAATTATCTCACCTAATCAATCTGCATTTCTACAAAATAGAGACATATCAGATAATGTCATCTATCTTCAAGAAATGGTCAGATTTTTAAATCGGAAATCCAGTGCCCCTAATTGCATTGTTAAGCTGGATCTTACAAAAGCCTTTGATAGAGTGAAATGGTCTTTTTTAAAATGTATACTCCTAAAATTTGGTTTCCACAGTCACTTTGTTTGCAATATTATGAGGAATTTATCTCAGGCTTGGTTCTCAGTGCTCATAAATGGTAAGCCAGTTGGTTTTTTCCAACCATCCAGAGGTATTAAACAAGGAGATCCTCTCTCCCCATTTCTCTTTAACATATTCTCTGAAGCATTTACTAGAAGTTTATCTTTTGTTTTCCAGAATGGTAAGCTGTCATATTATGATCTGCCGATGCATGCCATGAAACTGTCACATTTGTCCTATGCTGATGACACTGTGGTCTTTCTGAAAGCTAATAAGTTAACATTAACTAGATTCACTGCTTTTCTGGCTGTATTTGAAGAAACCACTGGCCAAAAAATTAATTTTGCAAAGAGTGATATTTACATCAGTAAGCATGCATCTCTGGCCCAGGTTAGGATTATAAAGAGGATCCTAGGTATGAAAATTGGAACCTTCCCTTTCAAATACCTAGGAGTACCTATTTATAGAGGGATTGCTAAAAACATCTATTTCCAGCCTTTACTTGAGCAGATAGATATAAGGTTAAATAACTGGAAAAACAGGTGGCTTTCAACAGGAGGTAAGATCACTCTTATCAAATCTTGCATCTTCTCACTGCCTCAACATTTATGGGCTGTCATAAATCCTCCAAAGCAGGTGATCAAAAAGATTGAGAGGAAAATGGCTATTTTCTTTTGGGGGGAAAAGGACCTAACACCAAAAAAATCTTGGAAGAAATGGGATGACTTATGTTTCCCTTTTAACCAAAATGGATTAGGTTTTAGGTCCATTTCCTCAACCATCTTAGCCTTTTCTGTCAAACTTTGGTGGAAGTTTCAGAAGGCTCAGCCACTATGGGCTCAATTTATTGCATCTCTACCTGATTCTTTTAAAACCTCACCTAATTGGAAAAGAATCTGTTATGTAAACTCATGGTGTGAATCCCACTCAAGAGTAATACATGGAAAAGGTCTATGTAACTTCTGGACAGCTAACTGGTTAGACAAAGGTCCTATGATTGATCTCTGTGACCCTCAACTAACCTCGATTCCTACTAACTGCACTGTATCGAATTTTTTTGATAACAGGCATGAGTTTCTACCTCAGCTAGAACCCATTCTTAATCATGGAATTGTGTTACTTTTGCAGGACTTCAGGTTGTATGACCACAGGGACGATAGACTAATTTGGAAACCTGAAAAAAGTGGTAGCTTCACTTTCAAATCAGCCTATAACCTGATCAGAGAACAAAGAGATAACATTGCTTCTGTTCATCACATCTGGCACCCAAGGTTAGAAAAGAAAGTTTCTGTCTTCATGTGGAGAATGATCAATTCACTTCTTCCCTTTGATAATATTCTGAAAAAAATGAAAATTAGTCTTCCTTCCAAGTGTTGTATGTGCAATAATGAAGATTCTTTGAATCATTTTTACAACTCCTGTGATTTCTCTTTAAAGGTGTGGAAGGTGGTACACTGTTTCATGGGAATTTCTGATAGACAGTTTGGTTCAATCTGGGAAAGGATTTCCTTTTATTTGACTTTCTCTGGCCTATCACCACTGCATAATCTTATCATCAGAATAACACCTTCTATAACTTGCTGGAATTTGTGGAAATCCAGAAATGGATGGGTATATAATAATGCTAAACCATTTGTGCCTTCTGTGATCAGAAATATTAGAGAACAACTGTTCTTTCTTTTCTCAGCCAAACCTTTCTTTGTTTATAACCAGATAGATAAGGAGATTGCTGAACATAGCTTTCTTCCTTTAGGTAGGAGGCCTCCCAAACCAAAAATTTTAAGAGTTACTTGGACTAAACCCTCCAATGGAC
>JAULKK010286933.1:0-13723 GCA_032355705.1 Rubia peregrina
CGATTTTTGGTTTATTCTTTGCCCCTGTATTAAAGAATAGAATATTATGTGAATATTATTTGTATTTAGAATAGAATTTTTTTTTCAAAAATCCTAAATAATAAATTTTCCGTTGCCTTTTTCCGCAATCAGCCGGCGATCTCAGCCGCGATCTCAGGCCCCACTGATTTTACAGTCGTTGATGTCGATTTGAAGTCCAACTCCCACTCATGCTGCAGCGTTGTTAACCCGATTGCCGATCCGATTTGATCTATCGTTGCTACTGCTGATCTGATCTGCTCTGATTTCTACCTTTGAAGTTGAATCCTCCCGTGCAGCCGGACAAGCTTCTCGCCGCTGAATCTGAGACCAATAAGCTACAGAATCTCAATGCCATCGATGTTATTGCAGCTTTACTCAAACAATTGCAATTGCAATCTGGCATTGGGCAATCCTTACATGTTGGTCGATCAACGAACTCTCTTTAATACATCTATCCTTCTGAGGTCCCGGTTTGGTTATCATTCTCGTCGTTCCGAAAGGTGGGGAAAATTAACTTATATGGACCAATGCAATTTGTAGTTCTTTGCTTGCTAAGAAGAAATTGGTTTCATTGATGGAACCATTACTAAACCCCCACCTGATGCTAAGAAGAAATTGGCCCGAAGTGAATGCTACCCTTGTTTGCTGGATCTTGCAGAATGTTGATCCATCTTTACGATCTACTACGACCTGTTTTTCCACTGCTAAGGAGCTATGGATGATCTTGTTGGACGTTTTTCACTTGGTAATGGTCCAAAAATTCTGCAGATGCGCGATGGTATCAACAAATGTAACCAGAATGGTAAGACTATTGCCTTCTACTTAGGCTAACTCAAGAAATTTTATGATGACTACAATTCTCTTCAGCCTCCTCGATTTTGTTACTGTGAAGCTTGCAAACCATTGTGCACATGCAATGCCGATGCTGCCATCCATTATCATGATAAATAGGTGATTTATCAATTTCTCCTCAGTTTGGATAAAAGATATCACCACTGCGATCCATCATGCTCATTTATGATCTAGTTATCGTGCGGTCTCGTGAACCTTCAACTAACTTCTTGGCATATGTCGCTCATCGCCCACCATCTTCAAGATCTTCACTTGGAGCTCTCACTGCAGCTGAATGAAATAATCTCATTTGTACGCATTGTAATCACAAGGTCCACGAGAAAGCTACCTGTTTCAAGCTCAAAAGTTGTCCAAAATGGTTCGCAGAGATGAGGGACAAATCCAATGTCGAGAAGAACATGGCACCAGCTCCACCCTCAGCCGCCATTCACCGGTGCGGTGACGTCACCTCTAGGGTTTGCAACGGCCGTCTCCTCTTACACTCCTGCCCAATCTGATTTTGGTCCTGCTCTGTCTGGCGACCAATGAAGTACGACCTCAATTTATTTAATTAGTTCAATTCTATTTCTGACCATGGGTCAGGTAAACCTACTGTACCTTGGATTCATGATTCGGGAGTCTCATATCATATGACTGGTGACGAGGGTTCTTTTATTGATATTGCGGCTACTACTGATTCTGTTAATATTCTGCCTGATGGATCTATGTCGTCAGCAACACATCATAGTTCTCTACGTTTTGGAGACACTACTCTTACTCATATTTTTTATATACCAACACTGCGATACGAATTATTATCATGCTCTAGATTGTTGTCTGCATTAAATGTCTAGTTTTGCTTACTGAAAATTATTGCATCTTACAGAAAATCAATACGAGCACTGTAATTGGTGTATGTGAACAGCAAGGGGGGGTTTATTGACTTCGTTTGCTGGATACGCAAGTTCAGTCTCGTATTCTGCTCTATGTTCCAACAGTTGCTTCTGTTTCTGGATCTTCATTTGATTTATGGCATCGAAGTCTTTGGTATCCATCCTCTACGGCGTTGTCTTCTATTCCTACTCTTGATTTTAGCACAAATAATACTTCGGTTCCTTGCTCTGTGTGTCATTGAGCAAAGCAGACTAGCCATAGTTTTCCTTTGAGTTCTTCAAATGCTAGTTCTTTGTTTTAATTAATACATTGTGATGATTGGGGGCCTTATAGCTCACCATCTTCTAAAGGTGCATTTTATTTTTCACTACAATTAATGATTATTCCCTAGCTCTCGGGTTTATTTATTAGTTTCTATGTCAAATGCAGCTTCTAGATTTATAGAATTTTGTACTTTAATCAAGAATTAGTTTAGTCGCACTATTCATTGTGTCCGTGTTGCTAATGGTACATAGATTCTGCCTTTGCGATCCTACTTTGCTGAATCTGGCATCATTTTTAGACTTCTATGGTCGATACACAACAGCAGAATGGCCGTGTAGAGGAAAAGCGTCGTCATTTGTTAAATGTCGCTCGTGTTTTGTGTTTTCAAGCTAATCTGCCAATTGATTTTTGGGGGAAAATGTGTTCTCACAACTACATTTTTTTACTAACCGGACACCAAGGAAGAAACTCAACTGACACACACCATTCTTTATGGTTGTACTCCGAATACAATCCTTTGTGCGTCTTTGTTAGCTTGTATTTTTCCTGTCATATTCCTTGATTCAGTGAAAAGTTTGCTCCAAGAAGTCATCGATACATTTTTCTTGGGTATCTAGCCAACAAGAAAGGCTATCACCTTTCTGATTTCAAATCATACACCTTCTTCAATGGTCATGATGCTAATTTTTATGAAGACTAGTCTCCGTTTGTTGTGTCATATGTACCTGCTCAGCATGTATAGTCACAAACCAAAACTTTATTTTAGGATTTTTTGACGAAGGGATTGTCTCCTTCCCATCCGTCCAATTGAACCAGCGATTTGTCACACCGTCGCATGTCACTAATCCTGCCAACACTCCATTGGCCATGGCTCATCTGTCGCCGTCGTCGTCAACTGCAGAAAAACCTTTGCCAACCCCGGCATTAGTGTCTCGGCTGATGCAGACTACTCCAGCAGCTGATCCACTGTTGCCTACCACGGTGATACTCCCGCCCGTTACCTCAGTCCCGCTACCGGACGCCACTCAGCTGTATACCTAAGTCAATCAACCACATTCTTTTCAAAGTTCTTACGATTATTTACCTCCTTCTTTTCTTAATAACTATGTCTGCTCTATTAATAATGCTTTTCTACATGGTGATTTTTACAAAGAGGTTTTAATATGCCCTTTTCCTAGCTATCATGCACCCCTCGGCCTCGTATGTCGACTTCAAAAATCTCTTTACAGTTTGCGACAAGCTCCTCGCAACTTATTTTCCAAGTTGGCATATGCTCTCCGCGTATGTGTATTTGTTTAGAGTAAGGCGGATTAATCTCTTTTATTTTACTCATGTGGATCGATTTCATTGCATATGCTTGTCCATATGGATGATTTGGTGATTACTAGTAGTTCTTCGTCACTAATCTCTGAATTCAAGAAATACTTGAGCTCTTGTTTTCACATGAAGGATCTTGGTGCACTTAAGTATTTCTTGGATATAGAGATTGTTAGAAGACTGGATGGGATGTTTTTTCACAAAGAAAATATGCCCTTGACATTCTTTCAGATACTGGTTTATTGGTTGCTAAACCAACTGATTTTCCAATGGAGCAATAACATGATCTAACATGTGTAGATGGGGCTCTTTATAATGATCCTGAGCAGATCGTCTCATTTAACTTACCATTACATGTCCTGAGCTAAGTTGTTCGACTCATACACTTGCTAGTTTATGAAGTCTCCTTGTGTTCTTCACTGCCAAGTTGCTTTCCGAGTTCTACACTATCTAAATAGTCATCCTAGTCAAGGTTTATTCCTCTCTTCACGAAGTTTTTTTTATAGTTGATTGCTTTCTGTGATTCTCACTGGGCTGTTTGTCCTATTACATAACTTTCTATTTCTGGGTACTTTGTGATAATTGGTGATTCTCTGGTTTCATGGAAGACCAAGAATCAACCTGCAGTTTCTCGTTCTTCTAATGAAGTGGAGCATTGTGCCATGGAAGTGACTTGTTGTAAGTTGTTATGACTAAAGTCTTTGTTTTAGAACTTATGTGTTGTGCATTTTTCTCTCATGCGTCTGTTTTGTGAGAGTCGGTCTTCTCTTCATATTGTAGCTAATCATGTTTTCCATGAATGTACAAATTACATTGAGGTTGATCCACAGCTGATGTCAACCTCAACTTCCAGTTCGCGAATGACCTAGCCCTCCCCTAGCTGACCTCGGTTCTTCCTTCCATAACCAGGTACTTTCATTTCTTTCATTCTAATTTTTGCTTGTTAAATGTGATTCTTCTTGTCATTTTGATTGTGATTTATATTGAGATTGTGATTTTGATTTAGAAATTAGGGTTTAGCGTTAGTGATTTAGGGTTTAGCTATTATGATTTAGGGTTCACCTATTGTGATTTCTAGTAGTGAAACATTTACTTTTCGTAAAGCAACTAAGCTGACTTTTGCTAAATCTTTCTTACAAAAGGTTCAAGTATAATATCGAACCATCTTCTCGTATTGCTACACTAGTTTTTTCCCACGAGGTTGGGGAATCTTTTACATATCCCCATCAATACAGATTTTTTTTATATAAAAAATAACACACTCTCAGAATATTTTTGGCACTCATGTGTAACACTAATTAAAATTTATGCTATGTATCCTCTATAACATAACCTAATCACACTACTACATGAACCCTCCTCTAATATTTGTCGATCCATATCGGTGTTTGAAAATAAGTTCCTGGAATGGTTTTTTATTGATTTAAATATTTTTATCTCCGGTGTTTTGAGAACAAGCATTTTTTATGATAACCAGATGCCGATTTACAAAAAAAAATAGTGATGATGATTAGTGTTAAAAAATCTATCATCGATTAGTGGCATCGGCTGATGTAGTTAACTCGGTTCTAATTTTCCCCGCCAAAAACATTCTAGAATCGATTTTTGCCCAGCTTTTTACCATCACCAACTCTCTGACCGCTCAGGGCATAGTCGAGCAGGGGTGAACACAATATTGCTAAAACTGAATTTCAATTAACTTTTTATATCTTTACTTGGTATATATATGGCCCAAATATCAGGCCCAATCAACAAGGAAGATGCCTTTAAAAATATGGTGAAGTGTTCTTAATGTGAAAAACATACATACACCGATAAATACGCGTCATGTAGCCACCGTACAAACCATGACCAAGAGACATGGCTAACACTTTTTATTCAGAGAATTATCAGGTAGCTATCACGATAGTCAAACACAGGGCCACCACGACAAAGATACCATGGCTTACAGTACCTATGCAGAGGAAATTCGTACAACCACCACAATGGTCACGACCACCACGATCCGCGAGCCAAATACCACTATGATAATAGAGGCCCAGAGGCCTATAAATACAATAGAACCTTGAGAGTTCAAGGTAAGCAACAACTAGCAATCAGACATTTATATCCAGTAAAATAAGGTATTAACTTAGGTATCAAAGACTTTACCCCAAATCCAATATGGGACTTCAATTGCAAAATCCACACGTTATATTGCTAGCTTGTCATGGTTAAGGATCGTTACAATTATTTGGGAGGAATAAACCACATCATCAGCATTGTCTGTGGAGACTAACATAGTTTCACCGTCATTTTCAGTCGTGGTGGGGAGGTAAAAAATATATGATAAATAGAGCAGAAAACACAATTGTGCTGCTCAATCTGCCACTAAACTCACTACCTTGTTTACCCAAACCACGGCCAAAGATTGAAGAACTCCAATATATTGGAGACAAATAAGAAGTGGAAACCCTTCACATGAATAAAAAGAAGTAAGCTTTCAAAAAATTTCTTATGGCTAATAGGGAGCAACTCTACATGCAATATGTTAATGCAACAAAGGAAACCTAGTAGAACAAAAATAATCATCGATAACCCTAGGAGGAACAAAGAAAACAAAATTATCAAGTGAAGGGACAACATGAAGCCTCCGAACATACTTGGGATTACAAAATAGATCGACGAAGAAATGAAGCACTCCTGCCTAGTGGAAGAATTGAAAAAATTTGGAATGACAAAAGGCTTCTTACTTTGCTAAAGGTTAAAAATGGAAATACATATTCTAAGGATTTCTTGCATTCTTACAGGACCAACATGATGTTCCATGATGCACCTATCCTTCCAAAATTCTTCGTCTATTTACAGGCTTTATCATCATACTCTGTTGTGTTATATGTTGCGCAAGACGTGCTAATCCTGGCCATCATGGTGAATGTACGACTCTTATTAGCGCATGTGTTGTGGGCCATGTTCTATCAGTCATGGGATTTGTGGTACTCCCTTGCGTGGTCATGGATGAATACTTGTTTGTGTGGATAAGCTCCAATGTACGGAGTGATGCTTTTGATCATTGTTCGCTCTTCGCTTATACGACCACTTCATTGAGCACTATGTGGGTTGGACCTATTCTTTAGGGCCACATATATACCGTAAGCCCCCCTAGCCATGAATTTTTAGATAACCTTGTCACCGGTGCAGAGTATTGAAATGAGGTGATGATTGGTAATATTTGTCCGTCCACCGCAGATGTGACGTGATATCCTAATATTTTTGTGGGTAATTTTCTTTTCCGTGACTTGGTTGATGTGTCCATTGAATGATAGGTAGTTGGAGGGGTTTCCACATAAGCATGGTAATCATTATGGTGGGTTTCATTTTTGAAACATTTTCTTCATTTGAAATGCCACCTTTCTAGGGCCTTTTAGATTTGGGGCACAACGCCAATTACATGCCTCAGGAAGAAAATTTGGGATATCTCTTTATACATATGTATTGGAGTTGAGTTCTCTTTTCATTATTCCTTCTGCATTTTCTCTAGATTTTGGATTGTGAAATTTTAGGTATTGGCTTACTTCCCCGAAATTTGGAATGTGTTTCATGTACTTTTCCATTAGTAAATTTTGAATGGTTTGTCGACCCTCGGTCCCAAATTCAGGCGCTAAAGGATCTAGAGCCAAAAGCCGGAGAGGCTAATGGATAGAGGTGTGAGCATGAAACTACTTGGGAGCGACTCCAAAAATCTAAATGGGAGTTTGTGTGGCTTTGTGAAGCAAACTCTCATTTAACAAATGTGGGGGGTTGCACGCCCTAGAGTATGCAATGACGCTACTCTATAATATTGTTGGAGCAATGATAGAAAAATGGAAGAAATGAAGACAAAATTTTGGTGCTGAAAGGATACAACTTTTCTGATTTTTCATTCTCCTATTTATAGATTACAAAATGACTTAGAAATTATTCCTACACTAATGAAGAGCCATACTACAAACTTCTAACCTCGGTAACCTCCTACCATAACTAGCTAACACGAACTCTATTAATGAAAACTAAACAATGTGTCTTATGCTTGTAACTTCTTCAACCGCTCACCACTACTAACTAGCAGTAAAGACGCTATTATTGCAACCTTCTATCACTAAAGTCTCTCTTTATTTCATAACTTATGTAACTTCTATAAGCTCTAACTAGCACTAAGTAGTAGTAATAACAATAATAATTACATATACAACATGGTTAACTCAACAAAGGATACTTCTCAAATCTGCATGCAAAACTGAAGTGGTGTTTTTTTTGGTGCTGCTAGTTAATTTTACCTATATTTGTGATGGTTTTATTTTTAAAATCTTGCATACATATACGATGGCATATACATAGGGTGGGCAAAAAAACCGAAAACCGAAAACTGAATTATCCAAATTCGAATAACCCGAACCGAATTTGATATACGGTTTTCGGATATCCGAATTGAATAAACCAAATTTTGAATATGGTTTTTGGATCGGTTTTGGATATTAAAACTCAAACCGAAAGCCGACTGGAATACCGAATTGTAATTAATTAAATTAATTAAAAATATATAATAATTAAATTTTAAAACAAAAAAATAAATTTATAAATAAATTTAAGTTGGATGACAAATATTTATATTTAAAAATTATCCCCAAACTCTAAACCCTAAGTAAGGTTGGGAAAATAAGTAAATAATGCAAGTTACTCTAAGTAAATTTATGGAGTGCTTGAAACTGAATGTGAATTTGGAGTGCTTGAAAACTTGAAGAATGTGAAGAATTTGAAGATCAATATTTAAACGAACTATATTTCTTTAATCTTAAATGTAATACTAAAATTTTTATGGTTGAATTTGTAATGTAGTTGTTGGATTTTTATTTTGAAAACTTGATTTTGATGATTTAAAATTAGATTGCATATTTTTATTTCATTTTAAATTAAATTATACAATTTTTGTAATTATTTTTAAAAATTACAATCAATTTGGTTTATTTGGGTTGGATTCGGTTTCAAACCAAAATCGAATTCTGAGTTCTGTTCGGATAATTCAAGTTATTCAGGTCAAATTCGGTTTTGAGATTTTTAGGGGCAAAACCGAATAACCCAAATCAAATAAAACAAAAATTGATTAAACTGAAACAACGCCCACCCCTAACAGTAGAGGCAGATGCGGAGGCGGAGGATACGGTAAAGGTGATGCTAGGGTTTAGAGGGAAGTGTTGCGGAGGTGGGTCTGGTGGGGTGGCGGAGCTGGTGAGTGGAAGGAGAAGGTTGGCGTCGAAGAGCGGCAGTGGGGCAAAAAGAGGTCTAGCGGCGGTGGGAAGCCTTTTTCGACGATGTTGAAGGCGAGGCTCTGGCCCATGATGACGAGGAGGAGGTGGCGGCGGATTGAGGGAAAGGGGAAGGGAAGGGAGGAAGAAAGGGTTTCAGAGGATGAACATAGGGGTTTTAGGAGGAATTTTTGGGGAATTTTGAATTCAAAGACTAAATTGTTTTTTTGGGTACCCAACATATGTCACAATACCATCCATTGGTCCTCGAGGAAATTGGGAATTTTAAAATAATTTTTAATCAGTAAAATTACAAAAAAAATCCCCTGGTTATATCGAAAATTAATTTTGTTTACCTGAAAACCATCCGGAATCTAGTTTTGGGATCAAACAAATCATTTTGTATTTGTTGGTAACTGAATGAACACGCTATTGATCTAGGGGACCAAAAGATGGTATTGCGACATATATTGGGTACTAAAAAATAATATTAGTCTTTGAATTATCAGGTAAATTACTAAGCTAAATCACTAAGATGCTATTTTATCTAGTGAATGATTAATTTACTAATTTTTAATAAATTAATTCTTAAAATATGTAGATTGAATCCCCCATTAACTATTAAAGTAGTAATTTTTTTAACTGGCTAGTTCACTAGTGTGAGAAGAGGTGATTAAAGACGGTTCTATCGAACTAGAGAAGACACTATCAAAGTGACTTCTCTGGTCCCGTCTTTGATCAGCCATGATTAAAGGCAGTTTGAAGAACCACCTTTAAAAAATACCAAAGAAGATGGTTCTGAACTGCCTTTAAAAAGGACCAATAACCGCCTTCTATCAATTCCAAACTCGGAACCTTCTAGGGATGCATCGGTCCTTCGTGAAATTACTATTCAAATCCTGTTTGTTGTGGCTCGGTCCCATTTTCAGTTACGAACTCATAAATAGCTTCCGAGTTTGGAAATGAGTTGGATGGAATCAGAGCTTCTCTTATGGTGCCTCCTTTGGTCACATTTCCGACCATGTTCTTGAAATTGATGCTTTTAATTTGATGAAATTAATTTCCATTTCCGAGTTCAGAATTTTTTTCGCATATTTACTTTTGAAGTTGACAGACATATCCGTCCCTTCATGTAAAATGCATTGCTGAAGAGCATATTATATTTACGATGTCCGAACTCCGTTCGAAACTAGTGGCAAAAAATTCATTTCAAAAATTAGACCGACATTTAATAGCCTCTAATTACAGAATAATTTCATACATTGGACATGCAATCATTAGCCTATATGTACAATATTACAATGTCACTAAGCACAAGAAATGATCATACAACCTAACAAAAATCTATAGATAAAGCTAACTATAGATAGGAATAGAAATCACTAGGAAATCTATTCCTCACAATTCATAATTTCAGTATGTGCTAAAATAAGTTACTCTACCACGTTAAGATTTCCTAAAGCCGTCGAGCGGGCGTGAAATAAATGCCTAGCCAAGTAATTACTTGCATTGTCGATGTCAGCATTTGAATAGGGCTTGGTTATGCAATGGAAAATCTGTGTATATAAGATGGAAAACATCAAAAAAGGATGTTCGAAAAAATTAGAAACATGTTAGCTAAGATGTTGACAAGAAACAACTTTATACTTACTTTGTCAATATCTAGGTAATCCAACCATACTTCTTGGACGCACTCCGCAGCATATAACATTATATAATATCCGCACTCCCATGTTCTTGCTTGTTCTTTGTACTGATATATATATATATATATATGTGTGTGTGTGGAGATTGTGAAATATTGTATGATATATATATATATAAAGTATAAATGAAAACAAAATGTACGAAATTGACCTTTATTTTGACTACATCTAAACTTGTGTCATTTTGGTCAACGGGATTCAATGCCAGAGATAAAATTTTGACAAATCTTTCGGATGGTTGAAAGTGGAGTGGATCTATCCAATATACACGCTTGTTTGTGGGGACAATGAAAATCAATTGCCAATGTTCCTTTCACATAAAAGCTTATGTACCTTAAAATTTTGCGTAAATAATATTAATAAATGAAATGAACATCGTAACTGTCACCTCTCAATGTATGCCGCAATGAATAGTTTCTTATTCGTCCATCCTAGATTCTTGCGTATGTAGTCGATCCTCTATTTTTTTCATAAATCCAATTTCTTGAGTCATTACTGAGCACAAATACTCAATCCAACCCATGTCCTTTTGATTCGCGAAGAAATACATATACCTTCACAGTAAAACTTGACTCAATAGGGAATAGTATAAATGTTTGAAAATTGGTTATAAAATTTCAGTGAATATAATACTCACAATAGGTAGATGGACATGAGCGTTTGATTCACATGTCTTCGAAATCAATCCACAATGCGAAGATTTCCCACTTCAAACCAAAAACTCATTCATTTCCCAGAAATGAATATGTTGAGGTGTGTTCATGATTAAAAATTATATTATACAACATTGTATGAAGTGTGGGGAATCTTTAATGACTTGTGGCAGCGCAACAGGAGGTCTAATTTTTTTGGGTGTTTTGTGCATGATTTTTGGTGTCGTGTCTGGGTTGACCTTCAAATGTTGATCCTTTAGAGGATCAACGTAAATGAGACAATGAGGCAAAAAAATAAATTATTCTCGTGCGGGTACTACTCGCTTGTATTCGCCATCCAGAATAGACAAAAGGGTCTTAGGTTTCACCGGATGCTCCAATGAAACTCTACAAATACCATATCTAATTGGAACAGAGTGGTGATGCCACATCGACTCGTGTAAAATTCCATCGGCTACATGGAGTGGTTTAACTCCAACGCCTTGATCAATGTATAGTTCACACATTTTTTATATCTATATCAAACGAAGAGAATATATACACACATATATATATATATATATGAGATTATATTAATAAAAGACTAAATTGTTTATTTGAGCCCCAAAATATTTTGGAATACCTTCTTTTGGTCCTCACTCCCAATACTGCCTCTATTCTGCCCTTGACATTTTGAAAACAGTTTGTTTGGTCACCAGTATGATTTTTGGGCAGTTTTCCGTCAATACAGCGCACGTGACCGGCACGTGAGATAATTTTCCGGTATGTTCAGGGGTAAAATCATAATTTTACCCCTGAATTGATTTTTTTTTAAAAGAATCCCTGATGCCGCCGATCACCACATTCGCCTCCCCCGCCGCCGACAACTGTCCCCGCCGCCACTGCCACTTTTCACCCACCCCAAAGTCAAACGACGCCGTCGCTAAGACTCTTCCCCGTCGGCGCCCATCGTTCACCTCCTGCCTCAAATCGTTCACCCACCCCGCTGCCATCGTTCACCTCCTACCTTGAATCGTCGGACCCGCCGCTGCCACTCTTCCTCCTCCCCGCTCTTCACCCACCCCAAACTCGAATCATTCTCGACCCGGCGTCAGACCTCCTTGTCTTCCACTTTGACCATCACCGCATCGAGAAGCAAGTTGAACGGTATCGTCTCCAGCATCGTATTCTCCTCTCACAAGTCGAACGGCGTTTCTGCAACTCGAATCGTTCCCATTTTCTCAAATCGACCCATTCTCGGTCTCTCTCTGACGCCTGCCATTTAGTTTTCCCCCTTCCCGCACCGCTGTCTCGTCTTCCCGACAGGGGAACATTGCGGTGGCACCGGAGCAGATGCACGTCAGCTGGAGGAAGAAGATGCGTGTATCTTCACGTGCGTGTTTTAGGTCGGATTTTTTGCGCATGGCTTCACGCTTGCAGCATGGATTCTTTTTTCAAATTTTCAATTCAATGGTAAAATTATAATTTTACCCCTAGCCTTTCCTGAAAATTATGTCACGTGTCAGTCACGTGACATGTATTGACAGAAAACCACCCGGAAACCGGACTGGGGACCAAAACCATGGTGAATTATGGGGGGCTATGACTACAAAATATGAATGTACCTTGCACTCCGCCATACGGTGTCTTTGTAATATTTCAGAACCCCATGCCAACTCTCATACTTTTTATTAACCCTAGTTCTACCTGTCTTCCCTACGCAACTAGATCATTTAGCACGCTCTTTCGACAAACACTTACCCAACTTATTAAAGACCAACAATGTTAACTCTTTTCTAGCCTTCTAACTTCTAATGTTCTACAATGAGTCTTTGCAATTCCGACCTTGTCATATTCCGATGGAGCGGGTTTCCATTGCGAGAACGTATAGGACCTTCATGACACCTTTTTTGGACATTTGTGATCCCACATTCACACATCTTATGAATTAGTATTAAAACTAATTCAACTACTAGTTTTTCATCAAAAATACAACCTTAAATGAGAAACTTAATTAAATAATAAGTTTTGTCACATTTATTACTAATTTCAATAAAAATGTTACAATAAATCAAGAACATAAACACTAACCCTAAACCCCACTAGAATACACATACTTCAAACTCAATTAAATAATAAGTTTTATCACATTTAAAACTAATTTCAATACAATGTTACAATAAATCTAGAACATAAACACTAACTGATATAAATCTCCTTGCGAATACTCTGAATTGCAGAATTTGATTAGATCTTTGGTCGTATCAAGGGAACTTGCAAACCATAATATAGCCACACAAACTGATCACTAACTAACCCTCGGGATTAGATCTCAATTAAAAAATTTGCTCAGTAACTAGCCCACATGATTAGCTCACAAATAAAAGGGTATCGATATTTAACTAGCCTGCGGGATTAAGCAGCAATGCAAACGTTCGCAAGCAATTGAGTATGAACTCAATTTTTTTTGAATAAATGATTGATAAAAGTGTTTAGAGTTGGCATAAATCCCATAAAAGTTTTAGTCTGATAAATGATTGAATAAATCCCATAAAGTGATAAAAGAGCTGCCATGAGGTTCCAAAATATTACAAAGACACCCTATGGCGGAGTGTAAGGTACATTTTATATTTTGTAGGCATAGCCCCCCATAATTCACCATGGTTTATGAGATTCAAATTTACTCTTCATCAATCACACAATGCTTTTGAAAATCTTTGAAGAGGTCTTTTGATATCGATACCCAGGACATGACTGATTCATCAAGTTCAAGAGTTTAACATAACAAAAATAAACA
>JAULKK010286961.1:1951-13720 GCA_032355705.1 Rubia peregrina
TTGACTGATATTTTTCATTATATGTAGAATATGTTTTTAGATCCTTACCATTTGTTTTTGGGGTTTAAAAAGTTTTAAGTTATATTTCTTCTCAAACACATTACTTTAACCTTCGTGTTCCAATTTAGCTGTTTTTCTTGATCTTTAGGTCACTTGTATCACAATATGTATTAAACATGTTTGCTTGATTGCTTCATTGAGATGCCTTAAAGAGTTATTCTCCTCCAAAAATACGAGTAACATGTTTTTAGTGATGGAAGTATGCTAGTTTCTTAGGGCATGTAGTTTACTGATTGGAGCTGAAGTATAGCTGTGGCGGTGGGGATTGAATTACATGTTATGGAGGTTCTTACTGTAAAGTTAAGTGTGAAAGAGAAAAGACTTGTTTTTCCATCTAGTTGAAGTACTTCAGTGACTTACATAATTGATGCTGAGGTTTTTGAGCTCAGTTATAATGATTGATCATTGCGTAGTGTTACTTAAATGACTTATAGAATTGATGTCAAGGTTTGTGAGCTCAGTTATAAGAATTGATCATTGCGTAGCGTTCTCACGTTTGTGTATTCCTCTGTGTTTCAAGCAGTTAACCCAATCTTTTCAATAATGTGGATCTTCATATGAATGGGCATGACCATTCTCTAGAACACATAAGTGATGACAAACGGTGCAACAAAACTCGGTTCCAAGTTTCTTGAATGTTAAGGAAATAATGAGGAGAAATACAAAATATTTTGCCATTTTGATGCAACCCAATACAGTTCTTAACTAGCGGAGCGAGATCCAAGGCTAGGAGGGGTGATGTTAAGGATCAAAACATGACACATTTTCCATATGGTATGAAAGGGTACATCTGAGCATTTCTAAGGACCATAAATGTGTGAATTAGCCTTGTGATTTGATGTGTATATGCCACATGATTTAATTGCTAGTTTAAGCTAATGTTATGTTTAGTCATATACTCCCTCAGTTCAGCTAAGTTTGGCACACTTTTCAGTAAACTTTCTCAAGCCACGTTTGACCATAAATTTTATGTAACATATAAGTAGTAATATTATCATGTAAGGTATCGTTGGATTATACATAGCATATACTTTTCAAACATTAAAAAATTTACATGGTATTAACATACGCATCAAAAGTTATTAATGGTCAAACATGCCTTGAGAAAACCGATTAAAAAGTGTGCCAAACATTAATGAACAGAGGGAGTAGATAGTTATGTTTGGGATAGTTATGTTTAGTCTCATAGATTATTAATTTTGTATCATAAATTTTGTGAAAATGTTTTTTGATGTTGCTAGATGTGGCCATATATATGTTGTTAGACCATTTTACTGTTTTTAGTGAAGTATTAGAGCGGTTGCGCGCAGCTGCAGTCAGCGCCTAATTCTAGTGTTATTTTCCCCAAATCGCTTTAATAGAGAAGTTGTGCGCAGCTGAAGTCAGCGCTCAATTGCAATTGCAAATAAAAATCCAGTGACAATTTTAACACCGGTGTTCTTAAAAATGGTGCAAATAAAAAACATGTTCCAATTTTAACACCACTTTTTCGAACCGGTGCAAAAAAATTAACGGTGCCCCAAATAACACCGATTTTTTACTTGGTACCATATTAAAATCCTTGTAAATTTAACACTAGTTTTTTAGACCATTGCTAATATAAAAACCGGTGCTAATATTGTACCGATTTTAGAAAACCGGTGCTAATCAAAAAATCGGTGCTAAATTTAGCACCGATTTTTTTAAAACCGGCGAAAATGTTTCAGCCCCTACTTAGGCACCCATTTTTTGGACCCCCAAAACTAGTGCTAGACTTTCAAAAAACTGGTGCTAGAGGGTCATTCCTGTGATAGTGGAATGATATGAATTAGGGTTTCAAAATTTAATTATTAAATTAGGGTTTTATGAGGATAACACTATACTCTTTCTCCCACTGGATTTTTTTTGTGAGGTAGTGTGATCATTTTAGTTTATTATATTTATTATGAATAAAACCCATAAACTCGGCCATGTTGGCCTAGAAGAGTTTTGGCTATATTTTAATTAGGATTTAGAATATTTAGTTCGGATTGGATTAGATTTGGTAAGTTTAGATTTGGTCATCATTTTGATTTATATTAGGTATTGTAGTTAGATATGGTTTTAGCTTTTTAAAGCTTCTATAAGTCAGTCTAGTTTCTGACTGGAATTAAAATCCTTGTTTGCTTTGTATTCTTGAAGGCCATACCTATGTACAATAAATAGGGGATGGTTTTCAACATTTTAATTACCTTACACTTTTATTAACCTTATATTTTAGAATTTGAGTTATTACTCTTTGCTTGCGAATGTTTCACTGTTACTTAATCCTGTGGGTTGATTAAGTTAGCAATATTATTCAAATCTGTGAACTAATCCTACGAGCTAGGTAGCGAGCATTTTGTGCAACTAGAGCTTGGGTTCATGTGAATTAGTCCCTTGTGTTAGTGAAGTTCTTAAAGTTGTGTTCTTGACTAGACTTCGTATGTGCCTTTTTTATTTCAAGAGGGGGCTTCGATCAACCTTCGTTGAGAGTGCCTCTCAAAATTCTACAATCTAGAGTCTTCGCAAAGAGATTCGTATCACCTCCACTGCAGCTAGATTGGAGTCATTCTCCTGAATTGGTGTTGTCAACATCGGGAGCGGTGACTAAAAGCAATGGTGTGAATGAAATAAATGTCGTGGAGGAAGAAGGTCATGGAGGAGGAAGACGCTGTGGGTTTTGGGTTGTGGGTGGCAATGGAAGCATGGTCATGGAGAAAGAAAATGGCGGCGGAAGAAAGGCAGTCGAGGAGGAAGAAAGGCAGTGGAAGAAAAATGAGGCAGAGGCTGAATAATTTAAGGTGGTAATGAAGAGAGATCAAGAGTAATGAGATGTGATGGCCCAATTGTAATATTTCAAGTCTTTATGGGTAATTATATCTTATTGCATGGTAAAATTTTCTTTAAATGGAAAGTCTGCAGATTTTGCTTGGACAGACGGAAAAGGAAAGTATGCAGATATAGCTGGTACAGATGGAATATTATATTGCCTAACAGTTAGATCAATCATGAAAAATCTCATTCTGGTTATTTTTAGAGTTGAATTATAATAATATTTTCAGATGTACTTTAAAATATTTTTAAAATTATAAAGGTCATTGTAATAAATAAAAATTAATTATTAATTAATCCATTAATTATAAAATAATATCATCTAATGACTGACAATAATTATTCGTAGATGTTGAAAGCCCAACAATGATTACAATAAGTGAATTTGACATCAAACTCAAGTAGCATCTAGCAATAACTAATCAGTTGCAATGATATCTAAATTATACGTCAACTAGACTGAACGTCTTTACTACTCCCTCCGTCCTAGCAAAAATGGCACACTTACGTTTTTAAAGTCAAATATTGTAAACTTTGACTCTAAATATAAAATTTATATATACACTAAAAATATCAAGTGAGATATTGTTATATTAATCTTAATATCAATTTTCTATGAAAATTTGTTATAAGTAATTAGAGATATTGACTGTCAAACATGTTCATTGAAGACCGTGAAAAGGTAAATGCATCATTTTTGCTGGGACGGAGGGAGTATTACATATCAAAGATATAATTAAATTTTAATATCGCTATCAGAATATTAGTTCGCTTCCGCAAAAATCATGATCACTTGGTATACAGGAGTGTGTCACGCATCAACCACTTTACCAAAAAGAGATCTCCAAGAACTGTAATACCACTTGATCCAAAGCACGATCTATGTTGTCCAAGTTGCAAATACCTTGAAAAACATAGTTATGAAGCATCCAAATTAAGAAAAATTCTAATACAAAACACAATAAAATTATAAAAACATGATTTTTTAACCAAATAGATAACAAGACATCGATGCGAACAACTAAATCAAGTGATCATGAATACATCAATGTATTCTATCAAGTTGAAAAAGAAAACTAAGTATGGAGAAAAATCTATACTTATTCAATTACATAAATGCCTGAAAAGTAACAATCGAACAAATTATTGTTTTCCCATCTCCCCATGATGGGAAGATGTGGAAAAAATATTGAAAAAAAATCAAGATTTTGATATTTGAGAAGAGGAAATTACGCATAACTAATAATCTCATCTAACGATTAGGTAGTGTAAAACAAGATTTTGTGTATAAATTAACATTTTCTTTTTGGGTAATAATGTTTAACTAGGATAAATATCATTAAAAAATTATCTATCGCACACTATAACAAAATGGCCTATTAGGACACTTATATAGGGATACTTTTAAAAGAAGTGTCCTAACAAATGCATGTTATGACGCTTATAAAACTGAACATCCTAATATTGTGTGACACATATTGAAAGTGTCCCAATATATATGATTAGGATATTACAAAGCAATCCAATATTAAAACTACTGAGACATTTATAAGTGTCTTAATAGATGTAAACTAGGACGCTTAAAACTAAACGTCTGAATACATAAATAATTAGGACATTAAAAGTGACCTAATATAATAGGACGCATAAAAACAACCCTATCACTAGTGGAGAATGGCACATTAAAGGCGGAGTTTACAAGATGGTTCCGCTTAAATTTCCAGGAACCGCCTTCTAGAGAGGTTTCTGAGCTCGGAACCAGGCCATTCAGGGCGCCCTCAAAAATCAAAGGCGGTTCAGTTTTGTTGGAAGGAGGTCATAAAATAACCGCCTTCCATTAATGTGAATCAAAGGTGATTCACTGAATAACCACTTTTGATTGAGAACAATTAAAGGATGTTGTGCAAAAGTGACTTCTATTGTGTAAAGTTCTGGACTCTGGACTGGGATACGAATCGAGTTCTGAGTCCAAAACCTTTGTGGCTGAGGCTTCATGAATGGACAAATATTGTTCCGAGTTTGTAACATCATCTGACTTTAGTTCCAACCTAGGAACCATGTCCAGTTCTTTGTGAGCTAGTAGTAGATAAGTTTCGCTATCGGAACAATTAAAAAGGGAAGATTATATTTAGCGGGTTCAAACCTCACAATTTCGAGAATATTTGTGAAGAGGTATAACCCACTCCTTGGGTTTTCTTGTGGAACTAATTCGGGAAGGTATGTTCAAGTCAATCACTTATTAGATTTCATTCGATTCAGTTATATTAGAAATTGGTTAAACTAGTGTTTATGTGTGGAATTTGTTTTTGTAGGGGAAATGGGTTGGATTAGGGTTTATGTTGAGTTCCATATTCGTTTGAAACCATACTTCATTTTAGGTACGTATGCATGCTCCTTTAATGGATAGAATTGAACTCATCGGTGGCAATCGTAGGGATTCACCTTATTATAATCCCTTGGTAGAATCATTTTTTTCATTGGATTTTGAACATACATTGAGGAAAGGTGAGGTACGTACACGTTACTCGTGTAAAGATTGTAAGAATGATGCATATGTGGGGAGGAAGAACTTCTGTGAGCATCTTATAATGCTAGGTTTTCAAACTACTTACACACACTTGATATGGCATGGGGAGGTTCATACGGTTACTGATGATAATGTTAAAACTAATGAAGGGGTTTATTTGGAGGGGGGTGATGAATTTGATGATATGGTGGAGGATATAACTTGAGAATTTCATAGTAAACCGGAGGCTCTGTAATCGTTGATCAATGACAAGAAGACTGCATTGTATGGTGGGTCCAAACATTCTGTTTTGAGCGCTACATTGAGGTTGAATTTGAAGGCGAGGTACGGGTTGACCGAGAAAGGCATGACTGAGACACTTGAATTGCTAAGGGAATTGCTTCCATATGGTAATCTGATGCCAAATAGGTCATACGCCGCAAAAAGGATTTTTTATCCAATGGGATTGAAATTGGTAAAAATGTATGCTTGTCTGAACAATTGTATGTTGTATAGAGGGAAAGAGGATGCGGATAGAGAAACTTTTTGTGTGTGGTGAGTCTCGATACAAGTTGAAGCGGGGAGAGATTGTTGTGGGTGCAGAACTTGGTTTCATCTTTAAGAAGAAGACCCTTGCTAAAGTTTTTATCTTCCTGTTATTCCTCGTTTGTAGAAGTTGTTTGATTACAAAGAGGATACTAAGTTAATGTGTTGGCATGTAGATAGGGTTAGACCTGGGGATGATGTTATCAATCATACTTCTGATGGTGAGCATTGGAAGAAGTTTTATGCCCTTTACCCTAAGTTTGCATCAGAGCCTCGTAATTTGAGGTTTGTCCTATCAACTGGTGGAATGAATCCATTCGGTAATATGAGCAGCGCTCATAGTTCCTGGCCTATATGTTGGTAATCTACAATCTCCCCTTCTGGTTGACAATTAAACGGAAGTATGTGTTGTTATCGTTGATGATTTTGGCTCCCAGGCAACATGGTAATGATATAGATATTTCTTTTTCTCCCTTTATCGATAACTTCGTGATGTTATTCAGTGATGGGGTTTGGACTTACGATGTTCTTTCAGAAGAGTATTCCACGTTGAAGGCATTGTTGTTCTACACTATAAATAATTTTCCAGCTTACGGAAATTTGTCTGGATATTCCGTGAAGGGGCGCTACGCATGTCCCATTTGTGAAAGGAAAACCTCATTTCTCTAACTGAAACACGGAAGTAAAACTATTTACTAGGGCCACAGACGGTTCTTCCTAATAGTCACATGTGGTATCATGCAAAGAAGTGGTTCAATGAGGAGATCGAGTTACGCTCACTGCCGGTACCAATATTAGGTAAGCAAGTTTTTGACAGGGTCAAAAAATTTCAAAATTACTTAGGCAAGGGGAAGCGGAAATCGTCAGCAGAAAGAAGTTGGAAGAAATGCTCCATTTTTTTTCAATCTCCCTTACTTGAAGGATTTGGATGTCAGACACTAATGCACATCGAGAAAAATGTGTGTGATTCATTGTTTGGTACACTGTTAAATACCACTGGGAAAACTAAAGATGGGTTGAAGTCCCGGCTTGACATTGTCGATATGGGAATCAAATAGAGTCTGGGTCTGGTTACAGAAGGTGATAAGTTTTATCTCCCACCTGCATGTTTCTCCATGTCTGATGCAGAGAAGAAATATTTTTGTGAAACCCTTAGCAAATTGAAGGTGCCCGAAGCATATTCCGCTAACTTAAGTTCATTTGTATCGTTGAAGGAGTTGAAGTTGTTAGGTCTTAAATCACATGATTGTCACAATCTAATGCAGGAATTGAATACCATTGCGATAGGTCATCTTTGCCTTCCCATGTCAGAATGTACATTAGAAAGCTGTGTTTGTTCTTCAAGTCCATTTGTTCGAAAAGATTACCATTGTGAAGCTTGACAAGTTGCAGGCGATGATTTTTGAAGTGCAATGTTGTATGGATATGTACTTTCTGTCATCATTCTTTGACATTATGGTTCATTTGATTATCCATTTTATCTGTGAGATCAAGCTATGTGGCATGTATTTTTGAGATGGATGTATCCTTTTGAACGGTATATGAAAATTTTCAAACATTTTGTGAATAACATATATAGCCTAGATGCAAGTATAGTGAAACGGAACGTGGCAGAAGAGGTAATAGAGTTCTGTAGAATATCTGAAGGAGGTTGATTCGGTTGGGCTTCCTAGTTCTAGACATGAGGGCCGATTGGATGGACAATGTGTTTGACATGGTAAGCTTCTCAGCCCCAACCTAGAGGATTTATGTGCTGTTCATTTATACGTACTTCGGAACCATGATGAAGTTGTTCCATACAATGAGGTTCGCATGAATCAGATACGTGGGGCTTATCCTTCGCTCAATGAAGCAGAAGTTCTCCAATAGAACATTAGCACATTTTCTATTCAAAGTATTTACACCCCTTTTACTCACCATGAAAAGTCAACCTGGTCACATCTCGCAGTATCAACATAATCAAGTTTCCATAAGGCAGATTCTTGATTATTCTTTTCGATGTGGCTACAAACATCATGTGATTAAAAATTGTGGTGTCAGGATAACTTTGGCCCTCTCCATCACATAGTAGAACATCATGAGGGTTGAGTAATTTGACTCAGTGATATGATCGGGAGTGGGAACTATTGACTAGCCTATCATCTAGTACACTATACGTTGGTCAATTTCTAGTTCCTTTAGATCTGATCTTCATAGGTCATGAGGTTTGAGTTTAACTTATTTCACACTATACGCAATTGGGTCAATATTAGGGTAATCATCATTAAGTGGCCATTCCCCTCTATGATAAACAGCATTTAAAGGCCCATCCTCCACTTGGGGGTACACGTCATATAGGCTCTTGTAAAGGGATTCAATATTTCATTTATGATCCAATGACTAATCTCCACATTATACCGGTTCACCCTAGTCCAATAACTATCCGAACCCTCTACCTCATGCAAATTGGCATAAAATTGACAAATCTCATTAAAATAACCGGGTTCATTCAAACTAAGAAGTTTTAACAAATGTTGATCTTCTAACTATTTAACGGGGTCGGCTAACCCAATTATCTTGTACAAAGTCAAATATATTATATAGCTATCCAATATCTTACCATCATACCTTTAAGTATTGAACCTAGTTTGGGCTTCGAGAGAAACAAATGTCGCTTCATAGCCTGGATTTCTCGGTTGGCATCCTCTCTTGGATTTTTCCCGATGGAAGTAAACCGATGTGACTGGATTTGAAGACGATATGATAGGGGTGTTTCCAACTTGTGTGAGAGTTTTAATTTGGGTGAGGGATGAAGTTCCACACTCGGAATTGCTTTAGGCTTAATTAGAATGATTCTCGATCTAGTTTTTTCCTTTTGTAGGCAACCGTCTTCCGAGCTCGGAACTACATCATCTACTTTTTTGAAAAGGGCGATTAAAATTTCCAACATGGGAATCACAATCTGACAATAAATTACAAAAATCTGATTTACAGTTCTGAGTCCAGAACTATGTTTGGGTATTTATGAGGATTGGAATTCATATAGTCCTTTTACATCAGCTTATGTCCTGAAAAGCAAAAGAGTTCGGAAATAGGGTTACAAACTTGGAACCACAATATTTGTGCTTTCAATGGATAGATACGATCAAGTTATGGTCTCGTAACTAGTATTTGAGAAATATTAACTTAAACTCAAACATTCTTTCAAATGGCCAGATTTGTTCCTGAAAATAACTCTGAGGTCAGAAGCTTGGTTCTGGACTTGAAACCGATAATTTTGTCTTAGCACATACACATGACATTATATTCTAAGCTCGTAACTTTATTTTAGTAAAAAGAAACAAAAATAACCTATTTCCTGAAGAAGATGATAATTTTTCCTGAAATGACATCAGAGTTCGGAACCTTAGTTCCAAATTCGCAACTATGATAATCATCTTAGTAAGTCTTTCCTCTTAATAAGTTTTGAGCTAGTATCATAATTTTTAATCAAAACACCTTTTAGTCATTTTGACAAGAATAGGTCCTGGAAAAAAAATCAGAGCTCGGAACAACAGTTTCAAGTTCGTAACACATGCATTTTGTCTCAGTTATTATAATCCTGAATAAGAGGTTTTAAACTCTGAACACCTTATGGGAACAGTTTTCCAAAGACAAGACATAGTTCCTCTATTGGAAGTGTTTCTTAAAGTATGGTAACTGAAAGAAACCAGGCATTGACTACCATCACATAACTTATGCCTACAAACGACAACCATGTAATGTAAAAAGCCATTAAACATTGAACTTTTTTGAACACAAGATATCCAAATTTGCAAGTCACTTGTAGTCCAAAAAATGTACCCAAAATATCAAAAACTGAAGTTCCATAAATCCTACAACATTACATCACTTAAAAACAGTTTAACTCATCCTAACCATCATTCTACCATCTTTTCAATCAAGGAATCGATCTTCTCTGGGTTGACACCTCGATCGTCATCATTTTCACCCTTGATCTCATCGTTATCAGAATATACGGGTTTGAAGTTTGGCATCCCCTCATCACCACTAAGCACAATCTGGAGTCCGGTGGAATCGATGAATTTGTTGTTCCCAGCTTCAACTGCGGATAACTCTTCATTTGCAGCACCAACTTCACTGTGCAGGCATGACATGTACTTGTTCAAGGTACTCATCCAAGAACCTTGCCTCCCTGTAAAACACAACCAATAAATATGAAATACACGTTAAGAAATGTCAAAAAATCAAACAAGAAAAAGAATTAAGGTTTGGCTACTCACGAGATGAAGAATCCTCTGCTCTAAACATCGTCTCATCCCTACTCGTCTTCTTGCCCTAGAGGATGACCGGGGAACCGTGCGCTGGATATATACTCCCTTGTCATTCAGAACCAAATGCTTGTGGTCGAACCAAGCCTTGTCATAGCACTCAATGCGCAAGGGTTTATCAACGGGAAAAATCATCCACTTCTTGATCAACACCGTGATCAAGACACCATACAAAATATCCTTCTTTTTACCCATTGTGGCCTTCAACATATATATTAGAATTGTACATCAGGGGTTGAGCTTGACGCCCTCCATCACGTAATAGAAAATCATTAGATTTCCTATTGTAGGGTCGCACGCATGACCACCAGACGGAAGGACATTCTGACAAATACATTCATATATAAACCTATTCTTCACGGAAAACACTCCCACATCACAGCTCTCGGCCTGCCCCGGTGCCAATCTTGACCTATTGACATATTTACTAGTTATCGCTATCGGGCACAACGAGGTTACCTTCGTAATCCCGGGCCAATTATGTTGAAGGAATATTTAAACAAGTCCACCCTCATTGACAGGCTTCAATTTAGTTGGGACAGTATATTCAATACCTAGGGCATTATTAATTGAATACTTTGTGACGGGTATAGTCACACAATTCACAATAGTCTGGTCTTTACTGTTCATACCTTGTCCAAAATTAACATAGAATTGTAGGACTTCATCATAATATATTGGTTCATCTAACATGAGTAATTTCTCAAAACCCGAGCTCTTCCATTTTCAACCAAATACCCTAACCCTAGAAGAACCACATCACAACCACAAATAACCTTAGGATTACTACACTTCCTAAAACTGAATTCCATGTACCTCTATTTCGTAATACGATTGTAGAACCGTTTTAAAGCACCACCATAGCTCGGATGAGTTGGTCGATGACTCCATGGTTACCCCCACCGCCTAATTTACCACTACGTTTCCTAGGAGCCATACTCAATTTCTCGTTGGACAGAGAAAGTTGAAGATTAGGTTACGAGTTTGTAGAACAAGGGATTCGGGCAGGTTTAGTTAAGGATTTGCAGTTTATGAAAATCCATCCCCTAGTTTTTTTATACCGTGATTAGTTTCCGATTTTGGAACCTAATATGTTTGAATTAACAAAGAGAAGATGTTGTTTCTCATTCGGAACCTGGAAGGTGACAGAGTTTGGGACTCGAAACATAACCAGGCATGTTAAAAATGGAGCATTAAAGGCGGTTTTTAAAAGGGTAATTAATACCCATTTCTTTTCAGTAGGAGTTCCCTCTCATTTTGACCTCCAAAAACCCTCCCCAAAACTTTTCCCACAAAAACTACACATTGCTCTCCTCAAATTATCACTTCCATTGCAAAACCTTCACAAACCCTAGATCTTCATCTACTACATATATTCTCTGAAGAATCAACACTATAGAGCTTGGATTTTGGTAAGGGGTTTTTACATGGTTAAGACTATGGTCTACCTACAACATTTCTAGATCTAATACCCATCTATTGTTCAAAAGGTAAAAATTAATGTGTTTGTGATGT
>JAULKK010286970.1:0-13719 GCA_032355705.1 Rubia peregrina
TCTCAACTCTAATAATAAGAATTCGAGGTAAAACAAAGTCTTCAAAGCACCAAAGTGTACCAAAATGAATACAAAAAATCCCAAAATAACCATATAAAATGGACACATCAAGTTGACGTAAAAAACAGAGCTGATAGATGTCGGTTCTAACCTAATACTTACTAAGTAGTATGCATTCACAATGCTACAAAACTAATGACTAACAACCAAACCACATCTTTGTCCACAACATATATTTGCACCCTTCATAATGAGGAGTCATTACTCCCTGGTCATTGTCAATTTTTGTGCATAGAAACTACAAGTCATAGACAATCCGAGCATAATGATTAGCCCAAGTGGGACACTTGTGCGAGAGATTTGGTTAGGTGGCATATAATGGGTTACATGTGATTATGTTTCCCAACATCTAATTCATTAAATCAAACTGCTTCCATGTATAAGTTTCGTTACCCTAGGAAACAAGTAAGCCAATTTACAAACTCAATGTAGGAGTTAAAGTCATATTGTGATAAGTGGTAGTTGATCGTGGTGTCTAAATTCAATAATAAAAAATTCTATTTACCTACACCAATGAAGGTAATGTGGGTTATATTTTGCATACTAAACTTTAGGGAAGAGCATCATGGCTATATGTTATGAATGTGGATACTATGTGACTGGGTTTGTCTCTATTAGTGATAAATACCCCTATGGGATTACGAGATTTCGAGTCCAATAGAATATTTCATCTGGTTGTAAGTGTTTGTATATACATAATGTGGATAACGATAGTCCCTCATGTATATTGATAAGAACCTGAAACCTATGCAATGGCCTTTTTAAACCCTAAAAAAATCCTAGGATAGACCATTTTATTGATTTCAACACAGGGGGTGTTGTGGTGTGATGAGGCGTGTTAAATGATAATGGATCTCTACAGTCAAATAGAGGGTAGACCTGAAATATACTTTTGTTGTGAGGGGTCGTGAGTTCAATTGCTCTCATTGATAATGTCTACGGATTTCATTCTCTAGATACCAAAAATGCCAATGTCTCCTTAGGTTTACAAATATGGTCTCATAGTCGATATGGTCTAGACACAATAGACATGTTATACTATTCAAATCTAGCAGACATGCTTATGTTAACCATTATATATAGGGTGTTTGAGTAATAGTGATTAGGCGCTAGAGTAGGAACTTAGAAATCTAACTGTATTACCCTACACGCCAATACTTGAACAAGCCCTTACATAAGTGACCAATTTTGTACCTGGGAAATACTTATATATTTGTGTATGTTTATCTGATGGGTTCCAATGCACTTTTCATGTTCACATTAAAATAAGCTTACTGGCAGTAATTAATCAACAACTTATTACTCACTAAAGTAGTGATACAACTACCCTATTTACTGTGTACATTTACAGGGAATCCACATTTGGAGGTTGCTCATGCAATTATAGGATAGTCGGTTTGATCAGTTCTTGGACTTCACCTACTGATCGGTATGTGACAATGACTGCGAGGCGACCATTATACACGTAATGGAAAATTTTACTGGTAGTGTGGATGACCCTTAAAAACTATGAATGAATGACGTGTGTTTTATAAGAAGAAACTCACCCCTTGATATGTTTCACTATAAGTCCTTCGGGTAATCATTTTCATAGACTGATTCCATATTTTGTACTAATGACGACGATCACTTTTAGCAATATACGCTCATGAGGACGAGGCTTGATTACTCTAGTAGTATAGTCACCAACGCCCTAAACGTCTACAACATGGCAGTCGTCACAGCTGTAGTCCATATTGTTCATGATAAGGTCATGGAAAATCCTGACCCGTCAGTAGACAGGAATTACTACATTGCTGAGTACCCATCTGGTTTTCCGAAAAGTTGTCATCACAAACTTCTTCCCATTTCCTTCAGCCCTAATTAATGAGGTTATAGAGATTTCAGCTTGAAACATTTATTTGCGTTTATTTACACTACATGTTTGATCATTAAATTTTCTTCTTATAATTTGTTTTACTAATGAACCTTTCGAGGTTGTCATCTGAGCTAGTCCTTAATCATAAACATTGTTGGTATACCTATTGCATGGATTAGGAATTACACTCACAAAATGATGGGATAGATCTCCAGGTCAAACAAACATAACTGATTTATAAACAATACCAAAACAAGATTTATATCATCCAAACTTGGAAATATTGGCAGTACAATAAGTATATAACTAAAGACAAAACAACACCTATGCTAATAAATAAGTACAATTCTACAACTTTCAATTACCTAACACAAGATTTACGCGAATCCACTTCATTCACTTCCACAATAACAAGATCAAGATACCAAGCATTTAATCTCCTATTAACATCAAATTTACTATGATTAGAGGTGGGTACCATTGCAATGACAATCATTATCATTTTCCACAATGGCCCGACCTCCACCAACCCAAAATTTTTGTTCAAGCCTGACGTCAGCATCCCTTGTCCAATCTTGGTGCTGGGAATTTTCAAGACTGTCGGTGATCACTGTAGCAACATCAAGCGAATCTAAATTAACCTAACACTGCCACCCATGAACGAGTTAAGTGTAATAAAGGCTTCCCAGATTCCTCAGTGACTTTGACATAATGACTTTGGTTTCATCGAACAGATCTCGCAAATGACTCGTTTGTAAGTGAGGCGATGTGGGATTCCGTGATCCACCCTCACCAGGTGTGTCATTAAACACGCAAAAGAAAGATGCTAGAAGCTATTAAGGGTCAAATATCAAATTTTTAATGTTTCTCCCGTTCCTACTACTATGCTACCAATAACGGTAGATAGTGGCAAGTACCGGGGTCATCCATAAAGATGTTATAATTCTAGAAACTAGCTATGCAAAAATGTGGTCGGGTCATCAATCTGACCACATGTTAGGAATAAAAAGTGTTTTGAAAGTAACCATTTGGGGGGGGGGGTGTTCAAGTATCAATTATAAACTATTAACATGCAAACACGAAAATAAACTATATTAACTAGCTTGGGGGTATTTGTGTATCATGATCGATAATTTTCTCTTATCCTTGAATCATTTACATATAAGAATACAAACATATCTTATGCTTATGTCACATAGTGTGGAGATAGCAAGATATTTGCCTTGTAAGTCACACAAGGCACTACAACCAACACATACTTATTTCACCATCTTCGTAATTAGGGGTGCACTCTAATCCAGTGCCTGCACAAACCATTTCCATCTCTTACTTTCAATGCTAATGCACCACCACTTGGAGGAACAGAGTCTTCCTAAAAGGACTTTGCCTTACGTAGGTCGCAATTGTTAGATATAAAAGTAAGGGTATTACATCCTAGACTCTCCACTATGGATCTCAATCCCTAGGCCTAGAGAGAAAAAATGGATTTTATATCTTGTGATGACTCTAAGGTTGGCACGGTTTTGTAATTTCTCCAAACCGGCACAACCCTAATTGCTACAAACAATAATGCTCAATCTATCGGGGTAAGCCAAGGGTTCCCCCTTGTTGAAAATTACCAAATCGACCACCCATGATGTGATTCCTCTGCCATAACTATCCAATTTGAATTATTGTTTAACACATGCAAAGATATTTCATCAAAGTGAAATGAATGCACTCATCTCACCGGTGTTCTTGAACCTACTGCATAATTATAACACTCCCAAAATAGCAATTATATCTAACATGATAATAAGTTAGCATACATGTATGGATACATCATAATAATGGCATAATAAAAATCATCAAAGATGATAATATTCATAAGAATTAAAACAGGATAATTTAAATCTCAAAAAAACAAAAATCTAATCATGAATAAAAATACACCCTAAGTTTGATAAATTACTCCCTAGAAATTATATCCAAGGAAAATATTAAGTTAAATTCCATAGATCTAGGAAAATAAGGGAAAGAAAATGGACTCCATAGAGAGAGAGAGAGAGCTCTCCTCTTCCTTCTACCGAGAGAGAGAGAAATAAAATCTACATTATGACTACTTAGTTCACCCTAGGAGACTAAAGGCTTCTATATAGAGAAGTAGGGAATTGGGTCCAAAAATAGGTCCAAAATAGGCTAAAAACCCTAGCAGACGCCATTGGCGCGAGGGGTGGTTCGTGCCACGGCCCATTGTTTGTGTCGAGCCCTAGCGCAGAGGATGGTTTGTGCCATAGCCCTGGCGGTGGGAGTACCTCGTGCCGGCGCGGTCTGCGTCAACCGACATGGGCCGTCAGCCGGAACCTCTTTTTTCTCAGTACCTCGGTGCACCCCACATCATTCTTCACACCCCTTGGGCAGGTCCTAGAATTTGTGACTTGAAATGGAACATGTCGTGTAAAACAAAATGTCCCGCTCTCATACTTAGCCGAGTTTGGAGTGAAAAGTGACTTCGAGTGGCAAGACCAGCCAAAATGGGGTACCCCCCATGCCATAATCTAACACGGTTCATTCTAGATGATACGTGACATGCCAAGGCTTCCTGAAACTGGTCATACCAGCTGATACAGGTCGTGCTAGCCTCTGGTTCGTGCCAGGCCAGTGCAGTCTGTGTCAGTCGCTGCTGGTTTGATTACCAATCTTCTTTGTTTTGTTACAGATGAACCGTTGGTCCGATTTGAGAGTTCCCATAGTCGATTTTATAGCGCTCAAGAAAAAAATTAATGGTGCAATTCTCAAGTGTTGATTCTTCTCCAATTTTTCCTAGAAATCTGAACAACAATTATTCCGCTTTGGACTTGGCCTTTGTGAACTCCAAATCCACCTTTCTTTGTCCCAATTCATCTACTTTAAGGAGTTAAGGTTCGTTGCCTTCAAATATACTACCACCCTTTTGGGTAGCCTTTAAATATACTGTCATGACTTAAGGTTCGTGGTTTTCTACAAAAGATAGTAAAAAGAAATACTCACGAGCCACCTAATGATGAGATTAAAAGGGAATATCTAGGCTCCCGTGAATATAAAATATCCATTAGCTATAATTAAGTCTAAAAAACTTGGGATTTAGACAAGAAAACCAATAATGATCGTGTAAACCCTTTGTCATGAAAACCTAACTAAAACTAGCAATCAACCAAATAAGAGATGATAATAAATGTGTTAAATGCATTGGTTAACACATACTATATGGTGTACATCAATTCCCCCACACTTAAACCTTTACTTGTCCTCGAGTAAACAAAAACAAGAAAATATCTAAGCAAAATGTAGCATGCAAAGAAAAATTAGCCAATGCATTCAACTTATTCCCAAGCTACCCTAATTCCCCCAAAGAAGTAAGAATGTCACAACTCTCACACTCCCCAGAGATAC
This sequence comes from Rubia peregrina, assembly GCA_032355705.1. Classification (NCBI taxonomy): domain Eukaryota; kingdom Viridiplantae; phylum Streptophyta; class Magnoliopsida; order Gentianales; family Rubiaceae; genus Rubia; species Rubia peregrina. Next base: position 5,330 of record JAULKK010286970.1, read on the forward strand.
TAAAATAACCTAATCACCCAAAATATTGTGAAGGAAAAGGTAAGCACAAATGATAAGTATTGAACCAGCTTACTCCACCGAATAGTCCGCCAAAAGCAATCCAAGAGTTGTTGCCAAAAATACCACCAAGGATAATCCAAAAAATCCTCAAATTGGTTGTAGCTAATGATAACTCGAGATTCTCAACTTAGCTACAACCAAGGATGATGCCGAAGGATCCTCAATTTAGTTTTCGTTTTATCTCAATTTCTCTCATTTTGCCTAGGTGCCCTTTCGGGTTTCATCCCATCATTCACACATGTTAAGCTCTACATCTCACATTTTTTCACACGGCCTCTCATTTTTGCCTAAATTTTCAAACATAGCCAGGCCTGGCCTCTCATTTTTACCTAGACCTTTCAACCTACCCGAGCTTTCTTACCATTTTTTTTCCTTAGTTTACCTTTTGGGTGTCCAACTTAGCTTGGTATTTTTTTCCATTTCATTTTTTCCCAAAATTTTCAAAATGCTCAATAAAAGAGCTATCAGATACATAGAAGAAACTAAAAATCATAAGTGTTATCTAATACCCTCTGCCACAATTAAAGTTTGCATTGTCCTCAATGCATATACACAATCATAGAACATATGTCAAGGGAAGGAAATATGAGAGCACTCACAGTGGAAAAAAATGAACACTAAAATCCACCTTGGTGGCACAATCATAGATTTTAATGAACATACTACCATCACCCAAATAAACTACCTCCAACCTCTAATAAAGAAAGTTCAATCACAACCTTTATCTTGCACTACAAATCAAATAAAGAATTAAGGCACAATGGAGGGTTACCTCTAAGGTTTCAATATGTGTGTTTCAAGGGTTTTGAGGGTAAGTGGGTTTGGGTGGTAATTTGGTGGTGATAGGGAAGAAATTGTGACTGGGATGTAGGAAGGTAAGTGAGTTTTCACGGGTCGTGTACGTCTACAGGCCCCATGAATTTGGGGGTTTGGTTTTCCTCCTTTTCCACCATTTTGAACTTTATGAACTATGTATGTTTACATAGTCCGTGAGTTGGACTCCTCCTAAACCCCATTGCTTGCCTTCCTCCAAAAACCACATGCTTCCTAGAAAACAAACATGCACACCAAGTGTAATGTTGTTCCAAAACCAAAAAAAAATTAGAAAAACACACCAAATACATTTAACATCTACAACACAATTCAATGGCACGCATTTTCTCCCACACACTTACAACACACACATTCCTTAAATAAGAAACATGATATCAAAAGAAGGGGTGGTAAGCAAAATGATAGGAAATCACAACTTCCCAATGCATTGTTCCTACCTCAATATCCTCCAATCTACCCCAACAGGCAACTCAAAACAAGCAACTACAAATCCACACTAAACAAGTGTCAATCAACATCAACACAAAGAAACAACTCCCTCGTTGGCAGTGCGTTTCACGCTGTTGGTGTCGGTGGTGCTTTCACGGTCATTGCTGGCATTTCTTACAGGTCGTCGCTAGCGGTTATTATAGGTCGTCGCTAGCGGTACTTTCAAGTCTTACATGTTGTCCCTTTTAGTGCTTTCTAGGAAACTCTTAGGTTGTCGTTGGGCATGCTCTCAAATCTTAAATGTTCGAGATTGATATTGTGTCGTTGAAGATGGAGGTAGATTGTTGATTTCTAGAGTTTTTTTGCTGTGACATTGTTGATTTTGGTTTAAGAGTTTGTTGTTCATCGCCTCCATGGGTAATTAAGACTTCAAAAAACCTCTCGAATTTCAGCAATTTTTAAAAATAATTCTTGATGCATGTTTCAAATTTCGAACATAATTCAGACCCAATTAAAAGGCAGTTTTTAAACGATTTTGATTGTGCAACGATCAAAGTGGGAGGCAGAGAAGATACCTGAAAAGTGTCTTCTCAAGTTTGATAATACCGCCACTGCATGTATTATTGAATTAGTGAATAAAACACATGACTTTTATCCAAACATTGTGCTTTAATCTAAGTTAGACATAAAATAAAATGTGTCTAATTAGAAATAATGTAAAAACACTTGTTACTTTCCTCAAATTCTTAACTATAATAATTTTATTTATTAACTAAAAAGAAAATTAATTTTTTCTTGTATGTTTTTAAAATAGCCTTATCACTTTAACGACAATATAATTAAGTGTTCTTATTATGAAACCCGGTATTCCAATTATTGTATAATTTAACTTAAACTATTATTTTATATAAAATCATGCATTAATATAAGCTAGACATATAATAAACTGTGTTTGAATTTAAAAGTAAAAGAAATAATGTAAAAAAATAAAATGGTCTTATATTATAAATATTAACCGATGAAATAATCTACGAAAACTCCAATAGAAGTCGTTTTCATGTCAAAAATGAAAAATCCTTTTGAAAGGAACATTATTATTACGGTTTATACCATACTTTTCTCCACAATTTCAAGCAATCCAAATTACTTTTAAGCTTTAAGGGAAAATTGATTTTAAACTTTGGTTTTTTTTTTTACATTTAAAAAGATATTTTTAAAATTTTATAGAGAATTAAAAGTATTTTTAAACTATATGACAATCTAAGTATTAATTTATAATCCAAAAATTAAGAATATTAGTTTATTTAACATTGGAAATAATTATTTTCTTCAAATCCTAAAGAAAGCTATTAATTTATAGGGGAGTTGAATGACATATTTTAATAATAATGATAAAAAATTATTATATGTTAAGATACTACTAAATATAATAATTTATATTTATTTGATTATGTATAAATAATAATAATGTAAATATTATAGGTTATAAAACAAGTATTAAGATTCTAAACTGGATTGTTGTTCAATAATAAAAATTAATATCGATACAAATGAACTCGTTCATATTTAAATTTAGTTTCTTATACTACTATTTTAAAAAAACAATTCAGGCATAAATAACAAATTTTGTTAGCTCATTGTGTACTTAATAGAATGTAAAATTTAATAATAGAGAAAAAATGGGAAAAAAATTAATAATAAAAAAATGGGAAAAAATCAATGGTAACACAAGGTATTACTTCACTACCAAAATTTTTTCATTCTTAACACTACCTCTAGGTGAATGTTGAGACCTAACAACCCTGCCTCGCATGCAATTCGAAGAGATTATACACCAAAACCGGAGTATCAAATCCTTTTATAAATATGATGATGAAGAATAATTTGTATTATAAATTCCCGATTAGACTACTGAAATTGGATAGGGCAGAAAATGACAGAATGCGTATAGAAGGCGTAACCCTCCTATATATGAAGATTGATTGATTTTCCATAAGCTATTCAATGCTCATCCAACCCATTTTTTGAGAGATATTGCATCGTAACTAATATTGCTATTTTCAATGCATACATGTAAGGAACAATCTGGTACTATTCCAATTCTTGTTGTATATTCAGACTCTGCGGAGAATAAGCAATAATGTTCTGAACCACCACTGCAATATGCAGGATGTTCAATGAAGTGGCGTTTTAGAAGGTAAAAATAACAACGTTGTTCGAGCTATGAAATTCGACCGATGCTGGCGGTAGTTTAATGTGTTAAACTGCTTTCACAAGAGTTACCATTGACAATCAATAGTGCCATGGTTGCCTTTTTATCACCGCATCGTTAAATTATTTTGGGTAATCAAACTCTCGATATCATCCATCTACTTAGCCATATGAGGTAATGGCTCAACTATGTCCCAATGGAAGTAATCCTGATCTAAAAGCATCTTTCTCCAGGGGTAGGATGGTTGGTGAGATTAATGCATCCCCATATACACGAGGGACATTGAGTTGAACATGCAACGCCCTTTCCACTGAACACATGAGATACATACAACATTGCATTTTGAAAAACAACTGTTTTCCACTTTTAGCTGTCTCCAATTACTCTGAACTCCAATATAGATACACGGTCGACCAAGGTTTCTGGTTCTCTACCAGAGAGGGAAGATGAAGAGAAAAATAGAAGGGACTGTCTATTTAAAAAATAATGAATGTAATTAATATAATAAATTAATTTCTAAATAGGGTCAATTTTAATTTAAACTTGAATTCAATATAAGTTAAAATCGCCCAATGTTATACTCGAGTTTCATGAAAAATATATAATTGATCCATTTCAAATTTTTATCCCAATAATTATGATTATATGCATTTAAAGTATAATTAAATAGTAGGAATATAACTTTGTAAATTATACATTTTATGATAATAATTTTTTATTATAATAAGTTAAAACCGACCAATGTTATACTCGAGTTCATGAAAAATATTTAATTTATCTCATTCAATTTTTTATCCCCAATAATTAATATTTGTTAAAGGATTATATGCATTTAAAGAGTAATTAAATTTTAGGATTATCAATTTTTCTTTTAATATCAAATTATACATTTTATGATAATAATATTTATTTTAATATAACATTGTATTTTTTTGTTTTACTACTAATTGGATTTTATTTATTTAAATTCATTATTATTCGAAAAGATAATTTTTTTAAATAATTAAAGAATTTATTTATTTAAATTCATTATTATTTGAAAATATAGAATTTTTAAAAAATATTTAAAAATTAAAGGTCTCATCTAGAGAATGTGTTTTCGTAGGTTAGTATTTTTCTTCGGAATATAAATGATGTAATTTTTTGGCAGATATTTATGGAGATGAATCGGTTGTTGGGTTTTCTGTATTATGATCGGATTAGGGTTTTTAATAGCGAGGTTTTATTGGTGGGACTGGGAAAATTTATCTAAATTAATCCTCACCGCTCCGATTTAACAGCTTTTCCCATTGACAAAGTCTTGCATAATATAATCTCACATCGAGATTAGAGATTAAATGGTAAAGAATTCTCCATGAAGTTTCAAGTTGAAGTTTCAAAAATTCAGTTGTTGGGTGTGTAATTAGTTAATTTACCATCAAATCCATTATAGATAATAAAAATTTTCACCTTCTTCTATCACTTTCCCTTCACAAAATCTGCAGCTTCTACAACTTCTCCCCCCATTTTGCTCCAAATCTCAACTGTACACATACTTCTTTCCTTCAATTTAACCATAGATTCTCTCCATTTTTCTTCCTCTTTTCTTGTGCACAACGTTTCGCAGATAGCGCTTTGAATTTTTGCTCCACTTTCCGACAAATTTTCCATATTTTTGCTTCGGTTTGTTGCAATCTAACATAATACGACATTCATTTGTGTTTGTCTTCGGAGGTAATGTCTTTGTTCTGGTATTTTATGCATATTTTGTTGTTTTTTTCTATTTTTTAATTTTTTTTGGTTCATGTATTTTTTAGGCTGTATGTAAGTTATATTGAGTATCATTGTGCATATGTTGTGGTTTTTGTTCATTGTGTAGTTCAATCGTGTTTTATTGTGTGTTTTAGGGTTTATGTTGTTCATTGTGTTAATATTTAGGGATTTCTCTATTTTTTGTATTTGGTGAATTGTTATTATGGATTTTTGCTAATTTTTGTGTTGTTGTTGGTGTTTCTTAGATGTACAAGAAGACTTTCATCACTGCTCCTGCAATCAAGAAGAAAGCAAGATCTGTAAGTTCTATTTTTTCCAGTTCTGATGTTTTAAATACTATTGTTGATGTTTTTTATTATGTTTTTTGTGGTTCATGTTTTGGTTTTAAGTATTGTAATTTGTGTTCTTGTGATGTTTTAATTTCAGTTTTTGATAGTTGTAGTGTTTTCATGCCTAAGTGTGTAATTGATAGTTAGTTTTGTTGTTTTGATCATGTGTTATATCTTAGGGTTTTGTTATGATTTGTGCTAATTTTTGTGTTATTATTGTCGTTTCTTAGATGTCTAAGAAAAGTTTCCCAATGCTGCTACAATCAAGAAGCAAGGAGAATCTCTAAGTTTTATTAATTTTCATCTGTGATGTTTTTGATAAAGTTGTTGATGTTTCTGGTTTTCTATTTTCTGCTTGATGTTTAGGTTTTAAGTATTGCTATTTTTGTTGATGTGGTGTTTTAATTTCAGTGTCTAATGTTTGTGGTGTTTTCATGTTTAAGTATACAACTGATGTTCAATTTTATTGTTTTGATATTTTAGTGTGTGTTGTTGATGTTTTAAATTTTGAGATTGATGTTTTGAATGTTGCATGTGATGTTTCTCAATGTAGTTGTCAGTGATTGATATGAGTCTCCTTACGAAAACTCTAGATTGCGAAATTTTAGATCTTTGACTAAATGAAAGATTTCACAAACTCTAGTATAGTCGAACAAGCTGATCAAAACTAGTGCTCGAGATCTTGAACAACTCAAGAATTTTAAAGCCAACTAGTCCTCAAGATTGGTCCACAATTTGAAAATTTGCTCGTTAACTAGCCCACGTGATTAACTAAAAAATAAAAGGTTCTTTGTTTACTAACTAGTCTGTAGGATTAGTTCACAAAGAGTATTGATACGTAATTAACCTGCAGGATTAAGAAATAATGAAAATTAATTGCCGCAAAAATAAACTTGAAAAACTAATTTTTTTATTGATAATAATGTTGTAAAATTTTGTGGATGGCCTCCCCTACTTATAGAATATAATTCAGCCAATACAAATAGAAACTAAAAAATAATTATGGCAGATTTAAGAAGCTAAAACCATATCTAACTATAATACCTAATTTAAATATAAATGATTACCATATTCATCCAAGTAAATTAATCCAAATATTGGATGAATTTTTGAATTAATCTTCTTTATCTTAAACCTATCAAATCTAATTCTAATCACATTTAAAATCCTAAATTACAATATTTCAAAATTAATTCTAAATATGAGCACACTACCTCATTAAAAACACAATGGGAAAAAGAGTATAGTGTTAAACTCCTAAAAATACTACAGTAAGAAAAATATAATAAATGACATTTTTGATATTTTATCAATGATGTTATGTTTATTATTGTGATATTTTAATTTCAGATCTTGATGTTTTTATTACTGCATGTGATGTTTTATACTTATTTCACAGGAATAATTTCTAAGCCTGAGCTCTAAAATGCCATTGATGAGATAATAAAAAAATGATTTGAGGAATCATGCTCCTGAAGGTGTTCCCTTGAGCAGAGGACTGAAGTCGGCCTTTAATGTTTACGTTGATGTAATATGAGATTCGTCCTTTTCAAGCCCAGCAGGGGAAGTTAAGTCTGTGAAAAAGCCAGCGGCGAAGTGAAACAAGTCAGGGGAAAATAGAATTTGACTGTTTGGGATGTATTGCTTGACATTGATTTTTCAATTATGATGGTTGATTGTTAGTGTTGAGGCGCTTGATTGTTATTGATGTTTTAGCTTGTTTTGGATTTCTCAGTTTTTATGTTAGGGATTTGTTAGCCATTTGAACTCTTTTGTAATGAACGATGTTTAATGGTTTGATAGTTATGAAGATTGACATTTTCACATGCTGACGTAATATTTCAATCTAAAGGTTGCCACTTTTATATGCTAGAACTAGTGGAGAGCCTTTGATTAAAGGAAACATTCAAAAGCAGTTCCATGGAAATGCCCAGGAACCGCATTCTCAGAGTCCTTTCAAAATTGGAAGCAACCCAAATCGGCTCCCTCTCCCACCCAAATTAAAGGCTGTTAAATTGATTTCAAAGGAGGATTCAGAGAACCGCCTTTGATTCTTAACAAACAAAGTTGTTTTTTTGTTGTAACCGCATTTAAATGGACAAATTTAAAGGTGGTTATGCCAAAACAACTTTAATTTGTGCTACTTACGAATTCAGAACGTGGAATTGTTGAAGTTATGAATGAGGAACTTTCTGTTTATCCCATGGACTAAGAGCTGAGAATATTTACAAAATCAAATGTTTAATCGTGTCCATGCTCCGACTCCGTAATGTAGTCGTGGGAATATGTAGGGTTTTGGTAAAATACTTCCAAACTCAAAGTGGAGGGGGCAATTAAAAAAGTTCATTTTTAAGTCAATGTTCCTTGAAAACTGCATTTGAGTGATAACAAATGGGGTTTTGACTTGGCGAAGAATTAATGTAGCTGCTCATGTGCATTGGATAAGGTATGTAAATGTGGGAGGTCGTCGCCGTACCTCTCAAAGATGTAATTTTTAAGCCTTTTTGTTTACTACATACAACTAAGTAGATAATATGGCAAGTCAGGGTCGTCCACAGAGAAGAGGGATATTTCTAAGTGTCTAAGCATGCAATGGTGAATATAGGCCTAGATATATATACACATAAATATATAAAAGCAAGTAAATGGGGGGTTTTGGGTTGGTTGGTTCTTAAGTTATGAAAGTAAAAATAACAAAACTAGCAAAGTCAAGTAACTATGCTAATCATGCAACAACCTAAGAAAAAAAGAGTAAAAACTACAAAGACAAAGCC